>JAUIMM010002539.1:0-64995 GCA_031769625.1 Taudactylus pleione
AACAAATGTGATGTGAAATGGTTTTTCTCCACTGTTGCGTTTAAGAGAAAACGGCAAATGCACGTTTTAGGCCAAAATGCTTTGAAAGCAATGGAAACAACAAAAGCGCATACTTTGTGTTATCTCCACTTGTAGCAAACACAAACAGCTCAAAATTTCACTGGATGTGTTGAAGACGAAGACCAACAAATATGATGTGAAATGGTTTTTCTCCCATGTTGCGTTTAAGAGAAAACAGCAAATGCACGTTTTAAGCCAAAATGCATTGAAAGCAATGAAAACAACAAAAGCGCATACTTTGTGTTATCTCCACTTGTAGCAAACACAGACAGCTCAAAATTTCACTGGATGTGTTGAAGACCAAGACCAACAAATGTGATGTGAAATGGTTTTTCTCCCATTTTGCGTTTAAGAGAAAACAGCAAATGCACGTTTTAGGCCAAAATGCTTTGAAAGCAATGGAAACAACAAAAGCGCATACTTTGTGTTATCTCCACTTGTAGCAAACACAGACAGCTCAAAATTTCACTGGATGTGTTGAAGACCAAGACCCACAAATGTGATGTGAAATGGTTTTTCTCCCATGTTGCGTTTAAGAGAAAACAGCAATTGCTCGTTTTAGGCCAAAATGCATTGAAAGCAATGGAACCAACAAAAGCGCATACTTTGTGTTATCTCCTCTTGTAGCAAACACAGACAGCTCAAAATTTCACTGGATGTGTTGAAGACCAAGACCAACAAATGTGATGTGAAATGGTTTTTCTCCCATGTTGCGTTTAAGAGAAAACAGCAAATGCACGTTTTAGGCCAAAATGCTTTGAAAGCAATGGAAACAACAAAAGCGCATACTTTGTGTTATCTCCACTTATAGCAAACACAGACAGCTCAAAATTTCACTGGATGTGTTGAAGACCAAGACCCACAAATGTGATGTGAAATGGTTTTTCTCCCATGTTGCGTTTAAGAGAAAACAGCAAATGCACGTTTTAGGCCAAAATGCATTGAAAGCAATGGAAACAAGAAAAGCGCATACTTTGTGTTATCTTCTCTTGTAGCAAACACAGGCAGCTCAAAATTTCACTTGATGTGTTGAAGACCAAGACCAACAAATGTGATGTGAAATGGTTTTTCTCCCATGTTGCGTTTAAGAGAAAACAGCAAATGCACGTTTTAGGCCAAAATGCTTTGAAAGCAATGGAAACAACAAAAGCGCATACTTTGTGTTATCTCCACTTGTAGCAAACACAGGCAGCTCAAAATTTCACTGGATGTGTTGAAGACCAAGACCCACAAATGTGATGTGAAATGGTTTTTCTCCCATGTTGCGTTTAAGAGAAAACAGCAATTGCTCGTTTTAGGCAAAAATGCATTGAAAGCAATGGAACCAACAAAAGCGCATACTTTGTGTTATCTCCTCTTGTAGCAAACACAGACAGCTCAAAATTTCACTGGATGTGTTGAAGACCAAGACCAACAAATGTGATGTGAAATGGTTTTTCTCCCATGTTGCGTTTAAGAGAAAACAGCAAATGCACGTTTTAGGCCAAAATGCATTGAAAGCAATGAAAACAACAAAAGCGCATACTTTGTGTTATCTCCACTTGTAGCAAACACAGACAGCTCAAAATTTCACTGGATGTGTTGAAGACCAAGACCCACAAATGTGATGTGAAATGGTTTTTCTCCCATGTTGCATTTAAGAGAAAACAGCAATTGCTCGTTTTAGGCAAAAATGCATTGAAAGCAATGGAAACAACAAAAGCGCATACTTTGTGTTTTCTCCTCTTGTAGCAAACACAGGCAGCTCAAAATTTCACTGGATGTGTTGAAGACCAAGACCAACAAATGTGATGTGAAATGGTTTTTCTCCACTGTTGCGTTTAAGAGAAAACAGCAAATGCACGTTTTAGGCCAAAATGCTTTGAAAGCAATGGAAACAACAAAAGCGCATACTTTGTGTTATCTCCACTTGTAGCAAACACAAACAGCTCAAAATTTCACTGGATGTCTTGAAGACGAAGACCAACAAATGTGATGTGAAATGGTTTTTCTCCCATGTTGCGTTTAAGAGAAAACAGCAAATGCACGTTTTAAGCCAAAATGCATTGAAAGCAATGAAAACAACAAAAGCGCATACTTTGTGTTATCTCCACTTGTAGCAAACACAGACAGCTCAAAATTTCACTGGATGTCTTGAAGACGAAGACCAACAAATGTGATGTGAAATGGTTTTTCTCCCATGTTGCGTTTAAGAGAAAACAGCAAATGCACGTTTTAAGCCAAAATGCATTGAAAGCAATGAAAACAACAAAAGCGCATACTTTGTGTTATCTCCACTTGTAGCAAACACAGACAGCTCAAAATTTCACTGGATGTGTTGAAGACCAAGACCCACAAATGTGATGTGAAATGGTTTTTCTCCCATGTTGCGTTTAAGAGAAAACAGCAATTGCTTGTTTTAGGCAAAAATGCATTGAAAGCAATGGAAACAACAAAAGCGCATACTTTGTGTTATCTCCTCTTGTAGCAAACACAGGCAGCTCAAAATTTCACTGGATGTGTTGAAGACCAAGACCCACAAATGTGATGTGAAATGGTTTTTCTCCCATGTTGCATTTAAGAGAAAACAGCAATTGCTCGTTTTAGGCAAAAATGCATTGAAAGCAATGGAACCAACAAAAGCGCATACTTTGTGTTATCTCCACTTGTAGCAAACACAGGCAGCTCAAAATTTCACTGGATGTGTTGAAGACCAAGACCCACAAATGTGATGTGAAATGGTTTTTCTCCCATGTTGCGTTTAAGAGAAAACAGCAATTGCTCGTTTTAGGCAAAAATGCATTGAAAGCAATGGAACCAACAAAAGCGCATACTTTGTGTTATCTCCTCTTGTAGCAAACACAGACAGCTCAAAATTTCACTGGATGTGTTGAAGACCAAGACCAACAAATGTGATGTGAAATGGTTTTTCTCCCATGTTGCGTTTAAGAGAAAACAGCAAATGCACGTTTTAGGCCAAAATGCATTGAAAGCAATGAAAACAACAAAAGCGCATACTTTGTGTTATCTCCACTTGTAGCAAACACAGACAGCTCAAAATTTCACTGGATGTGTTGAAGACCAAGACCCACAAATGTGATGTGAAATGGTTTTTTCTCCCATGTTGCATTTAAGAGAAAACAGCAATTGCTCGTTTTAGGCAAAAATGCATTGAAAGCAATGGAAACAACAAAAGCGCATACTTTGTGTTTTCTCCTCTTGTAGCAAACACAGGCAGCTCAAAATTTCACTGGATGTGTTGAAGACCAAGACCAACAAATGTGATGTGAAATGGTTTTTCTCCACTGTTGCGTTTAAGAGAAAACAGCAAATGCACGTTTTAGGCCAAAATGCTTTGAAAGCAATGGAAACAACAAAAGCGCATACTTTGTGTTATCTCCACTTGTAGCAAACACAAACAGCTCAAAATTTCACTGGATGTCTTGAAGACGAAGACCAACAAATGTGATGTGAAATGGTTTTTCTCCCATGTTGCGTTTAAGAGAAAACAGCAAATGCACGTTTTAAGCCAAAATGCATTGAAAGCAATGAAAACAACAAAAGCGCATACTTTGTGTTATCTCCACTTGTAGCAAACACAGACAGCTCAAAATTTCACTGGATGTCTTGAAGACGAAGACCAACAAATGTGATGTGAAATGGTTTTTCTCCCATGTTGCGTTTAAGAGAAAACAGCAAATGCACGTTTTAAGCCAAAATGCATTGAAAGCAATGAAAACAACAAAAGCGCATACTTTGTGTTATCTCCACTTGTAGCAAACACAGACAGCTCAAAATTTCACTGGATGTGTTGAAGACCAAGACCCACAAATGTGATGTGAAATGGTTTTTCTCCCATGTTGCGTTTAAGAGAAAACAGCAATTGCTCGTTTTAGGCAAAAATACATTGAAAGCAATGGAACCAACAAAAGCGCATACTTTGTGTTATCTCCTCTTGTAGCAAACACAGACAGCTCAAAATTTCACTGGATGTGTTGAAGACCAAGACCAACAAATGTGATGTGAAATGGTTTTTCTCCCATGTTGCGTTTAAGAGAAAACAGCAAATGCACGTTTTAGGCCAAAATGCTTTGAAAGCAATGGAAACAACAAAAGCACATCCTTTGTGTTATCTCCACTTATAGCAAACACAGACAGCTCAAAATTTCACTGGATGTGTTGAAGACCAAGACCCACAAATGTGATGTGAAATGGTTTTTCTCCCATGTTGCGTTTAAGAGAAAACAGCAAATGCACATTTTAGGCCAAAATGCATTGAAAGCAATGGAAACAACAAAAGCGCATACTTTGTGTTATCTTCTCTTGTAGCAAACACAGGCAGCTCAAAATTTCACTGGATGTGTTGAAGACCAAGACCCACAAATGTGATGTGAAATGGTTTTTCTCCCATGTTGCGTTTAAGAGAAAACAGCAATTGCTCGTTTTAGGCAAAAATGCATTGAAAGCAATGGAACCAACAAAAGCGCATACTTTGTGTTATCTCCTGTTGTAGCAAACACAGGCAGCTCAAAATTTCACTGGATGTGTTGAAGACCAAGACCAACAAATGTGATGTGAAATGGTTTTTCTCCCATGTTGCGTTTAAGAGAAAACAGCAAATGCACGTTTTAGGCCAAAATGCATTGAAAGCAATGGAAACAACAAAAGCGCATACTTTGTGTTATCTCCACTTGTAGCAAACACAGACAGCTCAAAATTTCACTGGATGTGTTGAAGACCAAGACCCACAAATGTGATGTGAAATGGTTTTTCTCCCATGTTGCGTTTAAGAGAAAACAGCAAATGCACGTTTTAGGCCAAAATGCATTGAAAGCAATGGAAACAACAAAAGCGCATACTTTGTGTTATCTTCTCTTGTAGCAAACACAGGCAGCTCAAAATTTCACTGGATGTGTTGAAGACCAAGACCAACAAATGTGATGTGAAATGGTTTTTCTCCCATGTTGCGTTTAAGAGAAAACAGCAAATGCACGTTTTAGGCCAAAATGCTTTGAAAGCAATGGAAACAACAAAAGCGCATACTTTGTGTTATCTCCACTTGTAGCAAACACAGACAGCTCAAAATTTCACTGGATGTGTTGAAGACCAAGACCCACAAATGTGATGTGAAATGGTTTTTCTCCCATGTTGCGTTTAAGAGAAAACAGCAATTGCTCGTTTTAGGCAAAAATGCATTGAAAGCAATATAACCAACAAAAGCGCATACTTTGTGTTATCTCCTCTTGTAGCAAACACAGACAGCTCAAAATTTCACTGGATGTGTTGAAGACCAAGACCCACAAAAGTGATGTGAAATGGTTTTTCTCCCATGTTGCGTTTAAGAGAAAACAGCAATTGCACGTTTTAGGCCAAAATGCATTGAAAGCAATGGAAACAACAAAAGCGCATACTTTGTGTTATCTCCTCTTGTAGCAAACACAGGCAGCTCAAAATTTCACTGGATGTGTTGAAGACCAAGACCAACAAATGTGATGTGAAATGGTTTTTCTCCACTGTTGCGTTTAAGAGAAAACAGCAAATGCACGTTTTAGGCCAAAATGCTTTGAAAGCAATGGAAACAACAAAAGCACATACTTTGTGTTATCTCCACTTGTAGCAAACATAGACAGCTCAAAATTTCACTGGATGTGTTGAAGACCAAGACCCACAAATGTGATGTGAAATGGTTTTACTCCCATGTTGCGTTTAAGAGAAAACAGCAATTGCTCGTTTTAGGCAAAAATGCATTGAAAGCAATGGAACCAACAAAAGCGCATACTTTGTGTTATCTCCTCTTGTAGCAAACACAGACAGCTCAAATTTTCACTGGATGTGTTGAAGACCAAGACCCACAAATGTGATGTGAAATGGTTTTTCTCCCATGTTGCGTTTAAGAGAAAACAGCAATTGCACGTTTTAGGCCAAAATGCATTGAAAGCAATGGAAACAAAAAAAGCGCATACTTTGTGTTATCTCCTCTTGTAGCAAACACAGGCAGCTCAAAATTTCACTGGATGTGTTGAAGACCAAGACCAACAAATGTGATGTGAAATGGTTTTTCTCCCATGTTGCGTTTAAGAGAAAACAGCAAATGCACGTTTTAGGCCAAAATGCATTGAAAGCAATGGAAACAACAAAAGTGCATACGTTGTGTTATCTCCACTTGTAGCAAACACAAACAGCTCAAAATTTCACTGGATGTCTTGAAGACCAAGACCAACAAATGTGATGTGAAATGGTTTTTCTCCCATGTTGCGTTTAAGAGAAAACAGCAAATGCACGTTTTAGGCCAAAATGCATTGAAAGCAATGAAAACAACAAAAGCGCATACTTTGTGTTATCTCCACTTGTAGCAAACACAGACAGCTCAAAATTCACTGGATGTGTTGAAGACCAAGACCCACAAATGTGATGTGAAATGGTTTTTCTCCCATGTTGCATTTAAGAGAAAACAGCAATTGCTCGTTTTAGGCAAAAATGCATTGAAAGCAATGGAACCAACAAAAGCGCATACTTTGTGTTATCTCCTCTTGTAGCAAACACAGACAGCTCAAAATTTCACTGGATGTGTTGAAGACCAAGACCAACAAATGTGATGTGAAACGGTTTTTCTCCCATGTTGCGTTTAAGAGAAAACAGCAAATGCACGTTTTAGGCCAAAATGCTTTGAAAGCAATGGAAACAACAAAAGCGCATACTTTGTGTTATCTCCACTTATAGCAAACACAGACAGCTCAAAATTTCACTGGATGTGTTGAAGACCAAGACCCACAAATGTGATGTGAAATGGTTTTTCTCCCATGTTGCGTTTAAGAGAAAACAGCAAATGCACGTTTTAGGCCAAAATGCATTGAAAGCAATGGAAACAACAAAAGCGCATACTTTGTGTTATCTTCTCTTGTAGCAAACACAGGCAGCTCAAAATTTCACTGGATGTGTTGAAGACCAAGACCAACAAATGTGATGTGAAATGGTTTTTCTCCCATGTTGCGTTTAAGAGAAAACAGCAAATGCACGTTTTAGGCCAAAATGCTTTGAAAGCAATGGAAACAACAAAAGCGCATACTTTGTGTTATCTCCACTTGTAGCAAACACAGGCAGCTCAAAATTTCACTGGATGTGTTGAAGACCAAGACCCACAAATGTGATGTGAAATGGTTTTTCTCCCATGTTGCGTTTAAGAGAAAACAGCAATTGCTCGTTTTAGGCAAAAATGCATTGAAAGCAATGGAACCAACAAAAGCGCATACTTTGTGTTATCTCCTCTTGTAGCAAACACAGACAGCTCAAAATTTCACTGGATGTGTTGAAGACCAAGACCAACAAATGTGATGTGAAATCGTTTTTCTCCCATGTTGCGTTTAAGAGAAAACAGCAAATGCACGTTTTAGGCCAAAATGCATTGAAAGCAATGAAAACAACAAAAGCGCATACTTTGTGTTATCTCCACTTGTAGCAAACACAGACAGCTCAAAATTTCACTGGATGTGTTGAAGACCAAGACCCACAAATGTGATGTGAAATGGTTTTTCTCCCATGTTGCATTTAAGAGAAAACAGCAATTGCTCGTTTTAGGCAAAAATGCATTGAAAGCAATGGAAACAACAAAAGCGCATACTTTGTGTTTTCTCCTCTTGTAGCAAACACAGGCAGCTCAAAATTTCACTGGATGTGTTGAAGACCAAGACCAACAAATGTGATGTGAAATGGTTTTTCTCCCATGTTGCGTTTAAGAGAAAACAGCAAATGCACGTTTTAGGCCAAAATTTTTTGAAAGCAATGGAAACAACAAAAGCGCATACTTTGTGTTATCTCCACTTGTAGCAAACACAGACAGCTCAAAATTTCACTGGAAGTGTTGAAGACCAAGACCCACAAATGTGATGTGAAATGGTTTTTCTCCCATGTTGCGTTTAAGAGAAAACAGCAAATGCACGTTTTAGGCCAAAATGCATTGAAAGCAATGGAAACAACAAAAGCGCATACTTTGTGTTATCTTCTCTTGTAGCAAACACAGGCAGCTCAAAATTTCACTGGATGTGTTGAAGACCAAGACCAACAAATGTGATGTGAAATGGTTTTTCTCCCATGTTGCGTTTAAGAGAAAACAGCAAATGCACGTTTTAGGCCAAAATGCTTTGAAAGCAATGGAAACAACAAAAGCGCATACTTTGTGTTATCTCCACTTGTAGCAAACACAGACAGCTCAAAATTTCACTGGATGTGTTGAAGACCAAGACCCACAAATGTGATGTGAAATGGTTTTTCTCCCATGTTGCGTTTAAGAGAAAACAGCAATTGCTCGTTTTAGGCAAAAATGCATTGAAAGCAATATAACCAACAAAAGCGCATACTTTGTGTTATCTCCTCTTGTAGCAAACAGACAGCTCAAAATTTCACTGGATGTGTTGAAGACCAAGACCCACAAATGTGATGTGAAATGGTTTTTCTCCCATGTTGCGTTTAAGAGAAAACAGCAATTGCACGTTTTAGGCCAAAATGCTTTGAAAGCAATGGAAACAACAAAAGCACATACTTTGTGTTATCTCCACTTGTAGCAAACACAGACAGCTCAAAATTTCACTGGATGTGTTGAAGACCAAGACCCACAAATGTGATGTGAAATGGTTTTTCTCCCATGTTGCGTTTAAGAGAAAACAGCAAATGCACGTTTTAGGCCAAAATGCATTGAAAGCAATGGAAACAACAAAAGCGCATACTTTGTGTTATCTTCTCTTCTAGCAAACACAGGCAGCTCAAAATTTCACTGGATGTGTTGAAGACCAAGACCAACAAATGTGATGTGAAATGGTTTTTCTCCCATGTTGCGTTTAAGAGAAAACTGCAAATGCACGTTTTAGGCCAAAATGTTTTGAAAGCAATGGAAACAACAAAAGCGCATACTTTGTGTTATCTCCACTTGTAGCAAACACAGACAGCTCAAAATTTCACTGGAAGTGTTGAAGACCAAGACCCACAAATGTGATGTGAAATGGTTTTTCTCCCATGTTGCGTTTAAGAGAAAACAGCAAATGCACGTTTTAGGCCAAAATGCATTGAAAGCAATGGAAACAACAAAAGCGCATACTTTGTGTTATCTTCTCTTGTAGCAAACACAGGCAGCTCAAAATTTCACTGGATGTGTTGAAGACCAAGACCAACAAATGTGATGTGAAATGGTTTTTCTCCCATGTTGCGTTTAAGAGAAAACAGCAAATGCACGTTTTAGGCCAAAATGCTTTGAAAGCAATGGAAACAACAAAAGCGCATACTTTGTGTTATCTCCACTTGTAGCAAACACAGACAGCTCAAAATTTCACTGGATGTGTTGAAGACCAAGACCCACAAATGTGATGTGAAATGGTTTTTCTCCCATGTTGCGTTTAAGAGAAAACAGCAATTGCTCGTTTTAGGCAAAAATGCATTGAAAGCAATATAACCAACAAAAGCGCATACTTTGTGTTATCTCCTCTTGTAGCAAACAGACAGCTCAAAATTTCACTGGATGTGTTGAAGACCAAGACCCACAAATGTGATGTGAAATGGTTTTTCTCCCATGTTGCGTTTAAGAGAAAACAGCAATTGCACGTTTTAGGCCAAAATGCTTTGAAAGCAATGGAAACAACAAAAGCACATACTTTGTGTTATCTCCACTTGTAGCAAACACAGACAGCTCAAAATTTCACTGGATGTGTTGAAGACCAAGACCCACAAATGTGATGTGAAATGGTTTTTCTCCCATGTTGCGTTTAAGAGAAAACAGCAAATGCACGTTTTAGGCCAAAATGCATTGAAAGCAATGGAAACAACAAAAGCGCATACTTTGTGTTATCTTCTCTTCTAGCAAACACAGGCAGCTCAAAATTTCACTGGATGTGTTGAAGACCAAGACCAACAAATGTGATGTGAAATGGTTTTTCTCCCATGTTGCGTTTAAGAGAAAACTGCAAATGCACGTTTTAGGCCAAAATGTTTTGAAAGCAATGGAAACAACAAAAGCGCATACTTTGTGTTATCTCCACTTGTAGCAAACACAGACAGCTCAAAATTTCACTGGATGTGTTGAAGACCAAGACCCACAAATGTGATGTGAAATGGTTTTTCTCCCATGTTGCGTTTAAGAGAAAACAGCAATTGCTCGTTTTAGGTAAAAATGCATTGAAAGCAATGGAACCAACACAAGCGCATACTTTGTGTTATCTCCTCTTGTAGCAAACACAGACAGCTCAAAATTTCACTGGATGTGTTGAAGACCAAGACCCACAAATGTGATGTGAAATGGTTTTTCTCCCATGTTGCGTTTAAGAGAAAACAGCAAATGCACGTTTTAGGCCAAAATGCTTTGAAAGCAATGGAAACAACAAAAGCGCATACTTTGTGTTATCTCCACTTATAGCAAACACAGACAGCTCAAAATTTCACTGGATGTGTTGAAGACCAAGACCCACAAATGTGATGTGAAATGGTTTTTTTCCCATGTTGCGTTTAAGAGAAAACAGCAAATGCACGTTTTAGGCCAAAATGCATTGAAAGCAATGGAAACAACAAAAGCGCATACTTTGTGTTATCTTCTCTTGTAGCAAACACAGGCAGCTCAAAATTTCACTGGATGTGTTGAAGACCAAGACCAACAAATGTGATGTGAAATGGTTTTTCTCCCATGTTGCGTTTAAGAGAAAACAGCAAATGCACGTTTTAGGCCAAAATGCTTTGAAAGCAATGGAAACAACAAAAGCGCATACTTTGTGTTATCTCCACTTGTAGCAAACACAGGCAGCTCAAAATTTCACTGGATGTGTTGAAGACCAAGACCCACAAATGTGATGTGAAATGGTTTTTCTCCCATGTTGCGTTTAAGAGAAAACAGCAATTGCTCGTTTTAGGCAAAAATGCATTGAAAGCAATGGAACCAACAAAAGCGCATACTTTGTGTTATCTCCTCTTGTAGCAAACACAGACAGCTCAAAATATCACTGGATGTGTTGAAGACCAAGACCAACAAATGTGATGTGAAATGGTTTTTCTCCCATGTTGCGTTTAAGAGAAAACAGCAAATGCACGTTTTAGGCCAAAATGCTTTGAAAGCAATGGAAACAACAAAAGCGCATACTTTGTGTTATCTCCACTTATAGCAAACACAGACAGCTCAAAATTTCACTGGATGTGTTGAAGACCAAGACCCACAAATGTGATGTGAAATGGTTTTTCTCCCATGTTGCGTTTAAGAGAAAACAGCAAATGCACGTATTAGGCCAAAATGCATTGAAAGCAATGGAAACAACAAAAGCGCATACTTTGTGTTATCTTCTCTTGTAGCAAACACAGGCAGCTCAAAATTTCACTGGATGTGTTGAAGACCAAGACCCACAAATATGATGTGAAATGGTTTTTCTCCCATGTTGCGTTTAAGAGAAAACAGCAATTGCTCGTTTTAGGCCAAAATGCATTGAAAGCAATGAAAACAACAAAAGCGCATACTTTGTGTTATCTCCTCTTGTAGCAAACACAGACAGCTCAAAATTTCACTGGATGTGTTGAAGACCAAGACCCACAAATGTGATGTGAAATGGTTTTTCTCCCATGTTGCGTTTAAGAGAAAACAGCAATTGCTTGTTTTAGGCAAAAATGCATTAAAAGCAATGGAACAAACAAAAGCGCATACTTTGTGTTATCTCCTCTTGTAGCAAACACAGACAGCTCAAAATTTCATTGGATGTGTTGAAGACCAAGACCCACAAATGTGATGTGAAATGGTTTTTCTCCCATGTTGCGTTTAAGAGAAAACAGCAATTGCACGTTTTAGGCCAAAATGCATTGAAAGCAATGGAAACAACAAAAGCACATACTTTGTGTTATCTCCTCTTGTAGCAAACACAGGCAGCTCAAAATTTCACTGGATGTGTTGAAGACCAAGACCAACAAATGTGATGTGAAATGGTTTTTCTCCCATGTTGCGTTTAAGAGAAAACAGCAAATGCACGTTTTAGGCCAAAATGCTTTGAAAGCAATGGAAACAACAAAAGCGCATACTTTGTGTTATCTCCACTTGTAGCAAACACAGATAGCTCAAAATTTCACTGGATGTGTTGAAGACCAAGACCCACAAATGTGATGTGAAATGGTTTTTCTCCCATGTTGCGTTTAAGAGAAAACAGCAAATGCACGTTTTAGGCCAAAATGCATTGAAAGCAATGGAAACAACAAAAGCGCATACTTTGTGTTATCTCCACTTGTAGCAAACACAGACAGCTCAAAATTTCACTGGATGTGTTGAAGATCAAGACCAACAAATGTGATGTGAAATGGTTTTTCTCCACTGTTGCGTTTAAGAGAAAACGGCAAATGCACGTTTTAGGCCAAAATGCTTTGAAAGCAATGGAAACAACAAAAGCGCATACTTTGTGTTATCTCCACTTGTAGCAAACACAAACAGCTCAAAATTTCACTGGATGTGTTGAAGACGAAGACCAACAAATATGATGTGAAATGGTTTTTCTCCCATGTTGCGTTTAAGAGAAAACAGCAAATGCACGTTTTAAGCCAAAATGCATTGAAAGCAATGAAAACAACAAAAGCGCATACTTTGTGTTATCTCCACTTGTAGCAAACACAGACAGCTCAAAATTTCACTGGATGTGTTGAAGACCAAGACCAACAAATGTGATGTGAAATGGTTTTTCTCCCATTTTGCGTTTAAGAGAAAACAGCAAATGCACGTTTTAGGCCAAAATGCTTTGAAAGCAATGGAAACAACAAAAGCGCATACTTTGTGTTATCTCCACTTGTAGCAAACACAGACAGCTCAAAATTTCACTGGATGTGTTGAAGACCAAGACCCACAAATGTGATGTGAAATGGTTTTTCTCCCATGTTGCGTTTAAGAGAAAACAGCAATTGCTCGTTTTAGGCCAAAATGCATTGAAAGCAATGGAACCAACAAAAGCGCATACTTTGTGTTATCTCCTCTTGTAGCAAACACAGACAGCTCAAAATTTCACTGGATGTGTTGAAGACCAAGACCAACAAATGTGATGTGAAATGGTTTTTCTCCCATGTTGCGTTTAAGAGAAAACAGCAAATGCACGTTTTAGGCCAAAATGCTTTGAAAGCAATGGAAACAACAAAAGCGCATACTTTGTGTTATCTCCACTTATAGCAAACACAGACAGCTCAAAATTTCACTGGATGTGTTGAAGACCAAGACCCACAAATGTGATGTGAAATGGTTTTTCTCCCATGTTGCGTTTAAGAGAAAACAGCAAATGCACGTTTTAGGCCAAAATGCATTGAAAGCAATGGAAACAAGAAAAGCGCATACTTTGTGTTATCTTCTCTTGTAGCAAACACAGGCAGCTCAAAATTTCACTTGATGTGTTGAAGACCAAGACCAACAAATGTGATGTGAAATGGTTTTTCTCCCATGTTGCGTTTAAGAGAAAACAGCAAATGCACGTTTTAGGCCAAAATGCTTTGAAAGCAATGGAAACAACAAAAGCGCATACTTTGTGTTATCTCCACTTGTAGCAAACACAGGCAGCTCAAAATTTCACTGGATGTGTTGAAGACCAAGACCCACAAATGTGATGTGAAATGGTTTTTCTCCCATGTTGCGTTTAAGAGAAAACAGCAATTGCTCGTTTTAGGCAAAAATGCATTGAAAGCAATGGAACCAACAAAAGCGCATACTTTGTGTTATCTCCTCTTGTAGCAAACACAGACAGCTCAAAATTTCACTGGATGTGTTGAAGACCAAGACCAACAAATGTGATGTGAAATGGTTTTTCTCCCATGTTGCGTTTAAGAGAAAACAGCAAATGCACGTTTTAGGCCAAAATGCATTGAAAGCAATGAAAACAACAAAAGCGCATACTTTGTGTTATCTCCACTTGTAGCAAACACAGACAGCTCAAAATTTCACTGGATGTGTTGAAGACCAAGACCCACAAATGTGATGTGAAATGGTTTTTCTCCCATGTTGCATTTAAGAGAAAACAGCAATTGCTCGTTTTAGGCAAAAATGCATTGAAAGCAATGGAAACAACAAAAGCGCATACTTTGTGTTTTCTCCTCTTGTAGCAAACACAGGCAGCTCAAAATTTCACTGGATGTGTTGAAGACCAAGACCAACAAATGTGATGTGAAATGGTTTTTCTCCACTGTTGCGTTTAAGAGAAAACAGCAAATGCACGTTTTAGGCCAAAATGCTTTGAAAGCAATGGAAACAACAAAAGCGCATACTTTGTGTTATCTCCACTTGTAGCAAACACAAACAGCTCAAAATTTCACTGGATGTCTTGAAGACGAAGACCAACAAATGTGATGTGAAATGGTTTTTCTCCCATGTTGCGTTTAAGAGAAAACAGCAAATGCACGTTTTAAGCCAAAATGCATTGAAAGCAATGAAAACAACAAAAGCGCATACTTTGTGTTATCTCCACTTGTAGCAAACACAGACAGCTCAAAATTTCACTGGATGTCTTGAAGACGAAGACCAACAAATGTGATGTGAAATGGTTTTTCTCCCATGTTGCGTTTAAGAGAAAACAGCAAATGCACGTTTTAAGCCAAAATGCATTGAAAGCAATGAAAACAACAAAAGCGCATACTTTGTGTTATCTCCACTTGTAGCAAACACAGACAGCTCAAAATTTCACTGGATGTGTTGAAGACCAAGACCCACAAATGTGATGTGAAATGGTTTTTCTCCCATGTTGCGTTTAAGAGAAAACAGCAATTGCTTGTTTTAGGCAAAAATGCATTGAAAGCAATGGAAACAACAAAAGCGCATACTTTGTGTTATCTCCTCTTGTAGCAAACACAGGCAGCTCAAAATTTCACTGGATGTGTTGAAGACCAAGACCCACAAATGTGATGTGAAATGGTTTTTCTCCCATGTTGCATTTAAGAGAAAACAGCAATTGCTCGTTTTAGGCAAAAATGCATTGAAAGCAATGGAACCAACAAAAGCGCATACTTTGTGTTATCTCCACTTGTAGCAAACACAGGCAGCTCAAAATTTCACTGGATGTGTTGAAGACCAAGACCCACAAATGTGATGTGAAATGGTTTTTCTCCCATGTTGCGTTTAAGAGAAAACAGCAATTGCTCGTTTTAGGCAAAAATGCATTGAAAGCAATGGAACCAACAAAAGCGCATACTTTGTGTTATCTCCTCTTGTAGCAAACACAGACAGCTCAAAATTTCACTGGATGTGTTGAAGACCAAGACCAACAAATGTGATGTGAAATGGTTTTTCTCCCATGTTGCGTTTAAGAGAAAACAGCAAATGCACGTTTTAGGCCAAAATGCATTGAAAGCAATGAAAACAACAAAAGCGCATACTTTGTGTTATCTCCACTTGTAGCAAACACAGACAGCTCAAAATTTCACTGGATGTGTTGAAGACCAAGACCCACAAATGTGATGTGAAATGGTTTTTCTCCCATGTTGCATTTAAGAGAAAACAGCAATTGCTCGTTTTAGGCAAAAATGCATTGAAAGCAATGGAAACAACAAAAGCGCATACTTTGTGTTTTCTCCTCTTGTAGCAAACACAGGCAGCTCAAAATTTCACTGGATGTGTTGAAGACCAAGACCAACAAATGTGATGTGAAATGGTTTTTCTCCACTGTTGCGTTTAAGAGAAAACAGCAAATGCACGTTTTAGGCCAAAATGCTTTGAAAGCAATGGAAACAACAAAAGCGCATACTTTGTGTTATCTCCACTTGTAGCAAACACAAACAGCTCAAAATTTCACTGGATGTCTTGAAGACGAAGACCAACAAATGTGATGTGAAATGGTTTTTCTCCCATGTTGCGTTTAAGAGAAAACAGCAAATGCACGTTTTAAGCCAAAATGCATTGAAAGCAATGAAAACAACAAAAGCGCATACTTTGTGTTATCTCCACTTGTAGCAAACACAGACAGCTCAAAATTTCACTGGATGTCTTGAAGACGAAGACCAACAAATGTGATGTGAAATGGTTTTTCTCCCATGTTGCGTTTAAGAGAAAACAGCAAATGCACGTTTTAAGCCAAAATGCATTGAAAGCAATGAAAACAACAAAAGCGCATACTTTGTGTTATCTCCACTTGTAGCAAACACAGACAGCTCAAAATTTCACTGGATGTGTTGAAGACCAAGACCCACAAATGTGATGTGAAATGGTTTTTCTCCCATGTTGCGTTTAAGAGAAAACAGCAATTGCTCGTTTTAGGCAAAAATACATTGAAAGCAATGGAACCAACAAAAGCGCATACTTTGTGTTATCTCCTCTTGTAGCAAACACAGACAGCTCAAAATTTCACTGGATGTGTTGAAGACCAAGACCAACAAATGTGATGTGAAATGGTTTTTCTCCCATGTTGCGTTTAAGAGAAAACAGCAAATGCACGTTTTAGGCCAAAATGCTTTGAAAGCAATGGAAACAACAAAAGCACATCCTTTGTGTTATCTCCACTTATAGCAAACACAGACAGCTCAAAATTTCACTGGATGTGTTGAAGACCAAGACCCACAAATGTGATGTGAAATGGTTTTTCTCCCATGTTGCGTTTAAGAGAAAACAGCAAATGCACATTTTAGGCCAAAATGCATTGAAAGCAATGGAAACAACAAAAGCGCATACTTTGTGTTATCTTCTCTTGTAGCAAACACAGGCAGCTCAAAATTTCACTGGATGTGTTGAAGACCAAGACCCACAAATGTGATGTGAAATGGTTTTTCTCCCATGTTGCGTTTAAGAGAAAACAGCAATTGCTCGTTTTAGGCAAAAATGCATTGAAAGCAATGGAACCAACAAAAGCGCATACTTTGTGTTATCTCCTGTTGTAGCAAACACAGGCAGCTCAAAATTTCACTGGATGTGTTGAAGACCAAGACCAACAAATGTGATGTGAAATGGTTTTTCTCCCATGTTGCGTTTAAGAGAAAACAGCAAATGCACGTTTTAGGCCAAAATGCATTGAAAGCAATGGAAACAACAAAAGCGCATACTTTGTGTTATCTCCACTTGTAGCAAACACAGACAGCTCAAAATTTCACTGGATGTGTTGAAGACCAAGACCCACAAATGTGATGTGAAATGGTTTTTCTCCCATGTTGCGTTTAAGAGAAAACAGCAAATGCACGTTTTAGGCCAAAATGCATTGAAAGCAATGGAAACAACAAAAGCGCATACTTTGTGTTATCTTCTCTTGTAGCAAACACAGGCAGCTCAAAATTTCACTGGATGTGTTGAAGACCAAGACCAACAAATGTGATGTGAAATGGTTTTTCTCCCATGTTGCGTTTAAGAGAAAACAGCAAATGCACGTTTTAGGCCAAAATGCTTTGAAAGCAATGGAAACAACAAAAGCGCATACTTTGTGTTATCTCCACTTGTAGCAAACACAGACAGCTCAAAATTTCACTGGATGTGTTGAAGACCAAGACCCACAAATGTGATGTGAAATGGTTTTTCTCCCATGTTGCGTTTAAGAGAAAACAGCAATTGCTCGTTTTAGGCAAAAATGCATTGAAAGCAATATAACCAACAAAAGCGCATACTTTGTGTTATCTCCTCTTGTAGCAAACACAGACAGCTCAAAATTTCACTGGATGTGTTGAAGACCAAGACCCACAAAAGTGATGTGAAATGGTTTTTCTCCCATGTTGCGTTTAAGAGAAAACAGCAATTGCACGTTTTAGGCCAAAATGCATTGAAAGCAATGGAAACAACAAAAGCGCATACTTTGTGTTATCTCCTCTTGTAGCAAACACAGGCAGCTCAAAATTTCACTGGATGTGTTGAAGACCAAGACCAACAAATGTGATGTGAAATGGTTTTTCTCCACTGTTGCGTTTAAGAGAAAACAGCAAATGCACGTTTTAGGCCAAAATGCTTTGAAAGCAATGGAAACAACAAAAGCACATACTTTGTGTTATCTCCACTTGTAGCAAACATAGACAGCTCAAAATTTCACTGGATGTGTTGAAGACCAAGACCCACAAATGTGATGTGAAATGGTTTTACTCCCATGTTGCGTTTAAGAGAAAACAGCAATTGCTCGTTTTAGGCAAAAATGCATTGAAAGCAATGGAACCAACAAAAGCGCATACTTTGTGTTATCTCCTCTTGTAGCAAACACAGACAGCTCAAATTTTCACTGGATGTGTTGAAGACCAAGACCCACAAATGTGATGTGAAATGGTTTTTCTCCCATGTTGCGTTTAAGAGAAAACAGCAATTGCACGTTTTAGGCCAAAATGCATTGAAAGCAATGGAAACAAAAAAAGCGCATACTTTGTGTTATCTCCTCTTGTAGCAAACACAGGCAGCTCAAAATTTCACTGGATGTGTTGAAGACCAAGACCAACAAATGTGATGTGAAATGGTTTTTCTCCCATGTTGCGTTTAAGAGAAAACAGCAAATGCACGTTTTAGGCCAAAATGCATTGAAAGCAATGGAAACAACAAAAGTGCATACGTTGTGTTATCTCCACTTGTAGCAAACACAAACAGCTCAAAATTTCACTGGATGTCTTGAAGACCAAGACCAACAAATGTGATGTGAAATGGTTTTTCTCCCATGTTGCGTTTAAGAGAAAACAGCAAATGCACGTTTTAGGCCAAAATGCATTGAAAGCAATGAAAACAACAAAAGCGCATACTTTGTGTTATCTCCACTTGTAGCAAACACAGACAGCTCAAAATTCACTGGATGTGTTGAAGACCAAGACCCACAAATGTGATGTGAAATGGTTTTTCTCCCATGTTGCATTTAAGAGAAAACAGCAATTGCTCGTTTTAGGCAAAAATGCATTGAAAGCAATGGAACCAACAAAAGCGCATACTTTGTGTTATCTCCTCTTGTAGCAAACACAGACAGCTCAAAATTTCACTGGATGTGTTGAAGACCAAGACCAACAAATGTGATGTGAAACGGTTTTTCTCCCATGTTGCGTTTAAGAGAAAACAGCAAATGCACGTTTTAGGCCAAAATGCTTTGAAAGCAATGGAAACAACAAAAGCGCATACTTTGTGTTATCTCCACTTATAGCAAACACAGACAGCTCAAAATTTCACTGGATGTGTTGAAGACCAAGACCCACAAATGTGATGTGAAATGGTTTTTCTCCCATGTTGCGTTTAAGAGAAAACAGCAAATGCACGTTTTAGGCCAAAATGCATTGAAAGCAATGGAAACAACAAAAGCGCATACTTTGTGTTATCTTCTCTTGTAGCAAACACAGGCAGCTCAAAATTTCACTGGATGTGTTGAAGACCAAGACCAACAAATGTGATGTGAAATGGTTTTTCTCCCATGTTGCGTTTAAGAGAAAACAGCAAATGCACGTTTTAGGCCAAAATGCTTTGAAAGCAATGGAAACAACAAAAGCGCATACTTTGTGTTATCTCCACTTGTAGCAAACACAGGCAGCTCAAAATTTCACTGGATGTGTTGAAGACCAAGACCCACAAATGTGATGTGAAATGGTTTTTCTCCCATGTTGCGTTTAAGAGAAAACAGCAATTGCTCGTTTTAGGCAAAAATGCATTGAAAGCAATGGAACCAACAAAAGCGCATACTTTGTGTTATCTCCTCTTGTAGCAAACACAGACAGCTCAAAATTTCACTGGATGTGTTGAAGACCAAGACCAACAAATGTGATGTGAAATCGTTTTTCTCCCATGTTGCGTTTAAGAGAAAACAGCAAATGCACGTTTTAGGCCAAAATGCATTGAAAGCAATGAAAACAACAAAAGCGCATACTTTGTGTTATCTCCACTTGTAGCAAACACAGACAGCTCAAAATTTCACTGGATGTGTTGAAGACCAAGACCCACAAATGTGATGTGAAATGGTTTTTCTCCCATGTTGCATTTAAGAGAAAACAGCAATTGCTCGTTTTAGGCAAAAATGCATTGAAAGCAATGGAAACAACAAAAGCGCATACTTTGTGTTTTCTCCTCTTGTAGCAAACACAGGCAGCTCAAAATTTCACTGGATGTGTTGAAGACCAAGACCAACAAATGTGATGTGAAATGGTTTTTCTCCCATGTTGCGTTTAAGAGAAAACAGCAAATGCACGTTTTAGGCCAAAATTTTTTGAAAGCAATGGAAACAACAAAAGCGCATACTTTGTGTTATCTCCACTTGTAGCAAACACAGACAGCTCAAAATTTCACTGGAAGTGTTGAAGACCAAGACCCACAAATGTGATGTGAAATGGTTTTTCTCCCATGTTGCGTTTAAGAGAAAACAGCAAATGCACGTTTTAGGCCAAAATGCATTGAAAGCAATGGAAACAACAAAAGCGCATACTTTGTGTTATCTTCTCTTGTAGCAAACACAGGCAGCTCAAAATTTCACTGGATGTGTTGAAGACCAAGACCAACAAATGTGATGTGAAATGGTTTTTCTCCCATGTTGCGTTTAAGAGAAAACAGCAAATGCACGTTTTAGGCCAAAATGCTTTGAAAGCAATGGAAACAACAAAAGCGCATACTTTGTGTTATCTCCACTTGTAGCAAACACAGACAGCTCAAAATTTCACTGGATGTGTTGAAGACCAAGACCCACAAATGTGATGTGAAATGGTTTTTCTCCCATGTTGCGTTTAAGAGAAAACAGCAATTGCTCGTTTTAGGCAAAAATGCATTGAAAGCAATATAACCAACAAAAGCGCATACTTTGTGTTATCTCCTCTTGTAGCAAACAGACAGCTCAAAATTTCACTGGATGTGTTGAAGACCAAGACCCACAAATGTGATGTGAAATGGTTTTTCTCCCATGTTGCGTTTAAGAGAAAACAGCAATTGCACGTTTTAGGCCAAAATGCTTTGAAAGCAATGGAAACAACAAAAGCACATACTTTGTGTTATCTCCACTTGTAGCAAACACAGACAGCTCAAAATTTCACTGGATGTGTTGAAGACCAAGACCCACAAATGTGATGTGAAATGGTTTTTCTCCCATGTTGCGTTTAAGAGAAAACAGCAAATGCACGTTTTAGGCCAAAATGCATTGAAAGCAATGGAAACAACAAAAGCGCATACTTTGTGTTATCTTCTCTTCTAGCAAACACAGGCAGCTCAAAATTTCACTGGATGTGTTGAAGACCAAGACCAACAAATGTGATGTGAAATGGTTTTTCTCCCATGTTGCGTTTAAGAGAAAACTGCAAATGCACGTTTTAGGCCAAAATGTTTTGAAAGCAATGGAAACAACAAAAGCGCATACTTTGTGTTATCTCCACTTGTAGCAAACACAGACAGCTCAAAATTTCACTGGAAGTGTTGAAGACCAAGACCCACAAATGTGATGTGAAATGGTTTTTCTCCCATGTTGCGTTTAAGAGAAAACAGCAAATGCACGTTTTAGGCCAAAATGCATTGAAAGCAATGGAAACAACAAAAGCGCATACTTTGTGTTATCTTCTCTTGTAGCAAACACAGGCAGCTCAAAATTTCACTGGATGTGTTGAAGACCAAGACCAACAAATGTGATGTGAAATGGTTTTTCTCCCATGTTGCGTTTAAGAGAAAACAGCAAATGCACGTTTTAGGCCAAAATGCTTTGAAAGCAATGGAAACAACAAAAGCGCATACTTTGTGTTATCTCCACTTGTAGCAAACACAGACAGCTCAAAATTTCACTGGATGTGTTGAAGACCAAGACCCACAAATGTGATGTGAAATGGTTTTTCTCCCATGTTGCGTTTAAGAGAAAACAGCAATTGCTCGTTTTAGGCAAAAATGCATTGAAAGCAATATAACCAACAAAAGCGCATACTTTGTGTTATCTCCTCTTGTAGCAAACAGACAGCTCAAAATTTCACTGGATGTGTTGAAGACCAAGACCCACAAATGTGATGTGAAATGGTTTTTCTCCCATGTTGCGTTTAAGAGAAAACAGCAATTGCACGTTTTAGGCCAAAATGCTTTGAAAGCAATGGAAACAACAAAAGCACATACTTTGTGTTATCTCCACTTGTAGCAAACACAGACAGCTCAAAATTTCACTGGATGTGTTGAAGACCAAGACCCACAAATGTGATGTGAAATGGTTTTTCTCCCATGTTGCGTTTAAGAGAAAACAGCAAATGCACGTTTTAGGCCAAAATGCATTGAAAGCAATGGAAACAACAAAAGCGCATACTTTGTGTTATCTTCTCTTCTAGCAAACACAGGCAGCTCAAAATTTCACTGGATGTGTTGAAGACCAAGACCAACAAATGTGATGTGAAATGGTTTTTCTCCCATGTTGCGTTTAAGAGAAAACTGCAAATGCACGTTTTAGGCCAAAATGTTTTGAAAGCAATGGAAACAACAAAAGCGCATACTTTGTGTTATCTCCACTTGTAGCAAACACAGACAGCTCAAAATTTCACTGGATGTGTTGAAGACCAAGACCCACAAATGTGATGTGAAATGGTTTTTCTCCCATGTTGCGTTTAAGAGAAAACAGCAATTGCTCGTTTTAGGTAAAAATGCATTGAAAGCAATGGAACCAACACAAGCGCATACTTTGTGTTATCTCCTCTTGTAGCAAACACAGACAGCTCAAAATTTCACTGGATGTGTTGAAGACCAAGACCCACAAATGTGATGTGAAATGGTTTTTCTCCCATGTTGCGTTTAAGAGAAAACAGCAAATGCACGTTTTAGGCCAAAATGCTTTGAAAGCAATGGAAACAACAAAAGCGCATACTTTGTGTTATCTCCACTTATAGCAAACACAGACAGCTCAAAATTTCACTGGATGTGTTGAAGACCAAGACCCACAAATGTGATGTGAAATGGTTTTTTTCCCATGTTGCGTTTAAGAGAAAACAGCAAATGCACGTTTTAGGCCAAAATGCATTGAAAGCAATGGAAACAACAAAAGCGCATACTTTGTGTTATCTTCTCTTGTAGCAAACACAGGCAGCTCAAAATTTCACTGGATGTGTTGAAGACCAAGACCAACAAATGTGATGTGAAATGGTTTTTCTCCCATGTTGCGTTTAAGAGAAAACAGCAAATGCACGTTTTAGGCCAAAATGCTTTGAAAGCAATGGAAACAACAAAAGCGCATACTTTGTGTTATCTCCACTTGTAGCAAACACAGGCAGCTCAAAATTTCACTGGATGTGTTGAAGACCAAGACCCACAAATGTGATGTGAAATGGTTTTTCTCCCATGTTGCGTTTAAGAGAAAACAGCAATTGCTCGTTTTAGGCAAAAATGCATTGAAAGCAATGGAACCAACAAAAGCGCATACTTTGTGTTATCTCCTCTTGTAGCAAACACAGACAGCTCAAAATATCACTGGATGTGTTGAAGACCAAGATCAACAAATGTGATGTGAAATGGTTTTTCTCCCATGTTGCGTTTAAGAGAAAACAGCAAATGCACGTTTTAGGCCAAAATGCATTGAAAGCAATGAAAACAACAAAAGCGCATACTTTGTGTTATCTCCACTTGTAGCAAACACAGACAGCTCAAAATTTCACTGGATGTGTTGAAGACCAAGACCCACAAATGTGATGTGAAATGGTTTTTCTCCCATGTTGCATTTAAGAGAAAACAGCAATTGCTCGTTTTAGGCAAAAATGCATTGAAAGCAATGGAAACAACAAAAGCGCATACTTTGTGTTTTCTCCTCTTGTAGCAAACACAGGCAGCTCAAAATTTCACTGGATGTGTTGAAGACCAAGACCCACAAATGTGATGTGAAATGGTTTTTCTCCCATGTTGCGTTTAAGAGAAAACAGCAATTGCTCGTTTTAGGCAAAAATGCATTGAAAGCAATGGAACAAACAAAAGCGCATACTTTGTGTTATCTCCTCTTGTAGCAAACACAGACAGCTCAAAATTTCACTGGATGTGTTGAAGACCAAGACCCACAAATGTGATGTGAAATGGTTTTTCTCCCATGTTGCGTTTAAGAGAAAACAGCAATTGCACGTTTTAGGCCAAAATGCATTGAAAGCAATGGAAACAACAAAAGCGCATACTTTGTGTTATCTCCTCTTGTAGCAAACACAGGCAGCTCAAAATTTCACTGGATGTGTTGAAGACCAAGACCAACAAATGTGATGTGAAATGGTTTTTCTCCCATGTTGCGTTTAAGAGAAAACAGCAAATGCACGTTTTAGGCCAAAATGCTTTGAAAGCAATGGAAACAACAAAAGCGCATACTTTGTGTTATCTCCACTTGTAGCAAACACAGACAGCTCAAAATTTCACTGGATGTGTTGAAGACCAAGACCCACAAATGTGATGTGAAATGGTTTTTCTCCCATGTTGCATTTAAGAGAAAACAGCAAATGCACGTTTTAGGCCAAAATGCATTGAAAGCAATGGAAACAACAAAAGCGCATACTTTGTGTTATCTTCTCTTCTAGCAAACACAGGCAGCTCAAAATTTCACTGGATGTGTTGAAGACCAAGACCAACAAATGTGATGTGAAATGGTTTTTCTCCCATGTTGCGTTTAAGAGAAAACTGCAAATGCACGTTTTAGGCCAAAATGTTTTGAAAGCAATGGAAACAACAAAAGCGCATACTTTGTGTTATCTCCACTTGTAGCAAACACAGGCAGCTCAAAATTTCACTGGATGTGTTGAAGACCAAGACCCACAAATGTGATGTGAAATGGTTTTTCTCCCATGTTGCGTTTAAGAGAAAACAGCAATTGCTCGTTTTAGGTAAAAATGCATTGAAAGCAATGGAACCAACAAAAGCGCATACTTTGTGTTATCTCCTCTTGTAGCAAACACAGACAGCTCAAAATTTCACTGGATGTGTTGAAGACCAAGACCCACAAATGTGATGTGAAATGGTTTTTCTCCCATGTTGCGTTTAAGAGAAAACAGCAATTGCACATTTTAGGCCAAAATGCATTGAAAGCAATGGAAACAACAAAAGCGCATACTTTGTGTTATCTCCTCTTGTAGCAAACACAGGCAGCTCAAAATTTCACTGGATGTGTTGAAGACCAAGACCAACAAATGTGATGTGAAATGGTTTTTCTCCCATGTTGCATTTAAGAGAAAACAGCAATTGCTCGTTTTAGGCAAAAATGCATTGAAAGCAATGGAACCAACAAAAGCGCATACTTTGTGTTATCTCCTCTTGTAGCAAACACAGACAGCTCAAAATTTCACTGGATGTGTTGAAGACCAAGACCCACAAATATGATGTGAAATGGTTTTTCTCCCATGTTGCGTTTAAGAGAAAACAGCAATTGCTCGTTTTAGGCCAAAATGCATTGAAAGCAATGAAAACAACAAAAGCGCATACTTTGTGTTATCTCCTCTTGTAGCAAACACAGACAGCTCAAAATTTCACTGGATGTGTTGAAGACCAAGACCCACAAATGTGATGTGAAATGGTTTTTCTCCCATGTTGCATTTAAGAGAAAACAGCAATTGCTCGTTTTAGGCAAAAATGCATTGAAAGCAATGGAACAAACAAAAGCGCATACTTTGTGTTATCTCCTCTTGTAGCAAACACAGACAGCTCAAAATTTCACTGGATGTGTTGAAGACCAAGACCCACAAATGTGATGTGAAATGGTTTTTCTCCCATGTTGCGTTTAAGAGAAAACAGCAATTGCACGTTTTAGGCGAAAATGCATTGAAAGCAATGGAAACAACAAAAGCGCATACTTTGTGTTATCTCCTCTTGTAGCAAACACAGGCAGCTCAAAATTTCACTGGATGTGTTGAAGACCAAGACCAACAAATGTGATGTGAAATGGTTTTTCTCCCATGTTGCGTTTAAGAGAAAACAGCAAATGCACGTTTTAGGCCAAAATGCTTTGAAAGCAATGGAAACAACAAAAGCGCATACTTTGTGTTATCTCCACTTGTAGCAAACACAGACAGCTCAAAATTTCACTGGATGTGTTGAAGACCAAGACCCACAAATGTGATGTGAAATGGTTTTTCTCCCATGTTGCGTTTAAGAGAAAACAGCAAATGCACGTTTTAGGCCAAAATGCATTGAAAGCAATGGAAACAACAAAAGCGCATACTTTGTGTTATCTCCACTTGTAGCAAACACAGACAGCTCAAAATTTCACTGGATGTGTTGAAGACCAAGACCCACAAATGTGATGTGAAATGGTTTTTCTCCCATGTTGCGTTTAAGAGAAAACAGCAGTTGCTCGTTTTAGGTAAAAATGCATTGAAAGCAATGGAACCAACAAAAGCGCATACTTTGTGTTATCTCCTCTTGTAGCAAACACAGACAGCTCAAAATTTCACTGGATGTGTTGAAGACCAAGACCCACAAATGTGATGTGAAATGGTTTTTCTCCCATGTTGCGTTTAAGAGAAAACAGCAATTGCACGTTTTAGGCCAAAATGCATTGAAAGCAATGGAAACAACAAAAGCGCATACTTTGTGTTATCTCCTCTTGTAGCAAACACAGTCAGCTCAAAATTTCACTGGATGTGTTGAAGACCAAGACCCACAAATGTGATGTGAAATGGTTTTTCTCCCATGTTGCGTTTAAGAGAAAACAGCAATTGCACGTTTTAGGCCAAAATGCATTGAAAGCAATGGAAACAACAAAAGCGCATACTTTGTGTTATCTCCTCTTGTAGAAAACACAGGCAGCTCAAAATTTCACTGGATGTGTTGAAGACCAAGACCAACAAATGTGATGTGAAATGGTTTTTCTCCCATGTTGCGTTTAAGAGAAAACAGCAAATGCACGTTTTAGGCCAAAATGCTTTGAAAGCAATGGAAACAACAAAAGCGCATACTTTGTGTTATCTCCACTTGTAGCAAACACAGACAGCTCAAAATTTCACTGGATGTGTTGAAGACCAAGACCCACAAATGTGATGTGAAATGGTTTTTCTCCCATATTGCGTTTAAGAGAAAACAGCAAATGCACGTTTTAGGCCAAAATGCATTGAAAGCAATGGAAACAACAAAAGCGCATACTTTGTGTTATCTTCTCTTGTAGCAAACACAGGCAGCTCAAAATTTCACTGGATGTGTTGAAGACCAAGACCAACAAATGTGATGTGAAATGGTTTTTCTCCCATGTTGCGTTTAAGAGAAAACAGCAAATGCACGTTTTAGGCCAAAATGCATTGAAAGCAATGGAAACAACAAAAGCGCATACTTTGTGTTTTCTCCTCTTGTAGCAAACACAGGCAGCTCAAAATTTCACTGGATGTGTTGAAGACCAAGACCAACAAATGTGATGTGAAATGGTTTTTCTCCCATGTTGCGTTTAAGAGAAAACAGCAAATGCACGTTTTAGGCCAAAATGCTTTGAAAGCAATGGAAACAACAAAAGCGCATACTTTGTGTTATCTCCTCTTGTAGCAAACACAGACAGCTCAAATTTTCACTGGATGTGTTGAAGACCAAGACCCACAAATGTGATGTGAAATGGTTTTTCTCCCAAAAACCATTTCACATCACATTTGTTGGTCTTGGTCTTCAAGACATCCAGTGAAATTTTGAGCTGTCTGTGTTTGCTACAAGAGGAGATAACACAACGTATGCACTTTTGTTGTTTCCATTGCTTTCAATGCATTTTGGCCTAAAACGTGCATTTGCTGTTTTCTCTTAAACGCAACATGGCAGAAAAACCATTTCACATCACATTTGTTGGTCTTGGTCTTCAACACATCCAGTGAAATTTTGAGCTGCCTGTGTTTGCTACAAGAGGAGATAACACAAAGTATGCGCTTTTGTTGTTTCCATTGCTTTCAATGCATTTTGGCCTAAAACGTGCAATTACTGTTTTCTCTTAAACGCAACATGGGAGAAAAACCATTTCACATCACATTTGTGGGTCTTGGTCTTCAACACATCCAGTGAAATTTTGAGCTGTCTGTGTTTGCTACAAGAGGAGATGACACAACGTATGCACTTTTGTTGTTTCCATTGCTTTCAATGCATTTTGGCCTAAAACGTGCATTTGCTGTTTTCTCTTAAACGCAACATGGGAGAAAAACCATTTCACATCAGATTTGTTGGTCTTGGTCTTCAACACATCCAGTGAAATTTTGAGCTGCCTGTGTTTGCTACAAGAGGAGATAACACAAAGTATGCGCTTTTGTTATTTCCATTGCTTTCAATGCATTTTGGCCTAAAACGTGCAATTGCTGTTTTCTCTTAAACGCAACATGGGAGAAAAACCATTTCACATCACATTTGTGGGTCTTGGTCTTCAACACATCCAGTGAAATTTTGAGCTGCCTGTGTTTGCTACAAGAGGAGATAACACAAAGTATGCGCTTTTGTTGTTTCCATTGCTTTCAATGCATTTTGGCCTAAAACGTGCAATTGCTGTTTTCTCTTAAACGCAACATGGGAGAAATCCATTTCACATCACATTTGTGGGTATTGGTCTTCAACACATCCAGTGAAATTTTGAGCTGTCTGTGTTTGCTACAAGAGGAGATAACACAAAGTATGCGCTTTTGTTGTTTCCATTGCTTTCAATGCATTTTGGCCTAAAACGAGCAATTGCTGTTTTCTCTTAAATGCAACATGGGAGAAAAACCATTTCACATCACATTTGTGGGTCTTGGTCTTCAACACATCCAGTGAAATTTTGAGCTGCCTGTGTTTGCTACAAGAGGAGATAACACAAAGTATGCGCTTTTGTTGTTTCCATTGCTTTCAATGCATTTTGGCCTAAAACGTGCAATTGCTGTTTTCTCTTAAACGCAACATGGGAGAAAAACCATTTCACATCACATTTGTGGGTCCTGGTCTTCAACACATCAAGTGAAATTTTGAGCTGTCTGTGTTTGCTACAAGAGGAGATAACACAAAGTATGCGCTTTTGTTGGTTCCATTGCTTTCAATGCATTTTTGCCTAAAACGAGCAATTGCTGTTTTCTCTTAAACGCAACATGGGAGAAAAACCATTTCACATCACATTTGTGGGTCTTGGTCTTCAACACATCCAGTGAAATTTTGAGCTGTCTGTGTTTGCTAGAAGAGGAGATAACACAAAGTATGCGCTTTTGTTGTTTTCATTGCTTTCAATGCATTTTGGCCTAAAACGTGCATTTGCTGTTTTCTCTTAAACGCAACATGGGAGAAAAACCATTTCACATCACATTTGTTGGTCTTGGTCTTCAACACATCCAGTGAAATTTTGAGCTGCCGGTGTTTGCTACAAGAGGAGATATCACAAAGTATGCGCTTTTGTTGTTCCATTGCTTTCAATGCATTTTGGCCTAAAACGAGCAATTGCTGTTTTCTCTTAAACGCAACATGGGAGAAAAACCATTTCACATCACATTTGTGGGCCTTGGTCTTCAAGACATCCAGTGAAATTTTGAGCTGTCTGTGTTTGCTACAAGAGGAGATAACACAACATATGCACTTTTGTTGTTTCCATTGCTTTCAATGCATTTTGGCCTAAAACGTGCATTTGCTGTTTTCTCTTAAACGCAACATGGGAGAAAAACCATTTCACATCACATTTGTTGGTCTTGGTCTTCAACACATCCAGTGAAATTTTGAGCTGCCTGTGTTTGCTACAAGAGGAGATAACACAAAGTATGCGCTTTTGTTGTTTCCATTGCTTTCAATGCATTTTGGCCTAAAACGTGCAATTGCTGTTTTCTCTTAAACGCAACATGGGAGAAAAACCATTTCACATCACATTTGTGGGTCTTGGTCTTCAACACATCCAGTGAAATTTTGAGCTGTCTGTGTTTGCTACAAGAGGAGATGACACAACGTATGCACTTTTGTTGTTTCCATTGCTTTCAATGCATTTTGGCCTAAAACGTGCATTTGCTGTTTTCTCTTAAACGCAACATGGGAGAAAAACCATTTCACATCACATTTGTTGGTCTTGGTCTTCAACACATCCAGTGAAATTTTGAGCTGCCTGTGTTTGAGACAAGAGGAGATAACACAAAGTATGCGCTTTTGTTGTTTCCATTGCTTTCAATGCATTTTGGCCTAAAACGTGCAATTGCTGTTTTCTCTTAAACGCAACATGGGAGAAAAACCATTTCACATCACATTTGTGGGTCTTGGTCTTCAACACATCCAGTGAAATTTTGAGCTGCCTGTGTTTGCTACAAGAGGAGATAACACAAAGTATGCGCTTTTGTTGTTTCCATTGCTTTCAATGCATTTTGGCCTAAAACGTGCAATTGCTGTTTTCTCTTAAACGCAACATGGGAGAAAAACCATTTCACATCACATTTGTGGGTTTTGGTCTTCAACACATCCAGTTAAATTTTGAGCTGTCTGTGTTTGCTACAAGAGGAGATAACACAAAGTATGCGCTTTTGTTGTTTCCATTGCTTTCAATGCATTTTGGCCTAAAACGAGCAATTGCTGTTTTCTCTTAAATGCAACATGGGAGAAAAACCATTTCACATCACATTTGTGGGTCTTGGTCTTCAACACATCCAGAGAAATTTTGAGCTGCCTGTGTTTGCTACAAGAGGAGATAAAACAAAGTATGCGCTTTTGTTGTTTCCATTGCTTTCAATGAATTTTGGCCTAAAACGTGCATTTGCTGTTTTCTCTTAAACGCAACATGGGAGAAAAACCATTTCACATCACATTTGTTGGTCTTGGTCTTCAACACATCCAGTGAAATTTTGAGCTGCCTGTGTTTGCTACAAGAGGAGATATCACAAAGTATGCGCTTTTGTTGTTCCATTGCTTTCAATGCATTTTGGCCTAAAACGAGCAATTGCTGTTTTCTCTTAAACGCAACATGGGAGAAAAACCATTTCAAATCACATTTGTTGGTCTTGGTCTTCAAGACATCCAGTGAAATTTTGAGCTGTCTGTGTTTGCTACAAGAGGAGATAACACAACGTATGCACTTTTGTTGTTTCCATTGCTTTCAATGCATTTTGGCCTAAAACGTGCATTTGCTGTTTTCTCTTAAACGCAACATGGGAGAAAAACCATTTCACATCACATTTTTTGGTCTTGGTCTTCAACACATCCAGTGAAATTTTGAGCTGCCTGTGTTTGCTACAAGAGGAGATAACACAAAGTATGCGCTTTTGTTGTTTTCATTGCTTTCAATGCATTTTGGCCTAAAACGTGCATTTGCTGTTTTCTCTTAAACGCAACATGGGAGAAAAACCATTTCACATCACATTTGTGGGTCTTGGTCTTCAACACATCCAGTGAAATTTTGAGCTGTCTGTGTTTGCTACAAGAGGAGATAACACAAAGTATGCGCTTTTGTTGGTTCCATTGCTTTCAATGCATTTTGGCCTAAAACGTTCATTTGCTGTTTTCTCTTAAACGCAACATGGGAGAAAAACCATTTCACATCACATTTGTGGGTCTTGGTCTTCAACACATCCAGTGAAATTTTGAGCTGTCTGTGTTTGCTACAAGAGGAGATAACACAAAGTATGCGCTTTTGTTGGTTCCATTGCTTTCAATGCATTTTTGCCTAAAACGAGCAATTGCTGTTTTCTCTTAAACGCAACATGGGAGAAAAACCATTTCACATCACATTTGTGGGTCTTGGTCTTCAACACATCCAGTGAAATTTTAAGCTGTCTGTGTTTGCTACAAGAGGAGATAACACAAAGTATGCGCTTTTGTTGTTTCCATTGCTTTCAATGCATTTTGGAATAAAACGAGCAATTGCTGTTTTCTCTTAAATGCAACATGGGAGAAAAACCATTTCACATCACATTTGTGGGTCTTGGTCTTCAACACATCCAGTGAAATTTTGAGCTGCCTGTGTTTGCTACAAGAGGAGATGAAACAAAGTATGCGCTTTTGTTGTTCCATTGCTTTCAATGCATTTTTGCCTAAAACGAGCAATTGCTGTTTTCTCTTAAACGCAACATGGGAGAAAAACCATTTCACATCACATTTGTGGGTCTTGGTCTTCAACACATCCAGTGAAATTTTAAGCTGTCTGTGTTTGCTACAAGAGGAGATAACACAAAGTATGTGCTTTTGTTGTTTCCATTGCTTTCAATGCATTTTGGCCTAAAACGTGCATTTGCTGTTTTCTCTTAAACGCAACATGGGAGAAAAACCATTTCACATCACATTTGTTGGTCTTGGTCTTCAACACATCCAGTGAAATTTTGAGCTGCCTGTGTTTGCTACAAGAGGAGATATCACAAAGTATGCGCTTTTGTTGTTCCATTGCTTTCAATGCATTTTGGCCTAAAACGAGCAATTGCTGTTTTCTCTTAAACGCAACATGGGAGAAAAACCATTTCACATCACATTTGTTGGTCTTGGTCTTCAAGACATCCAGTGAAATTTTGAGCTGTCTGTGTTTGCTACAAGAGGAGATAACACAACGTATGCACTTTTGTTGTTTCCATTGCTTTCAATGCATTTTGGCCTAAAACGTGCATTTGCTATTTTCTCTTAAACGCAACATGGGAGAAAAACCATTTCACATCACATTTGTTGGTCTTGGTCTTCAACACATCCAGTGAAATTTTGAGCTGTCTGTGTTTGCTACAAGAGGAGATAACACAAAGTATGCGCTTTTGTTGTTTCCATTGCTTTCAATGCATTTTGGCCTAAAACGTGCAATTGCTGTTTTCTCTTAAACGCAACATGGGAGAAAAACCATTTCACATCACATTTGTGGGTCTTGGTCTTCAACACATCCAGTGAAATTTTGAGCTGTCTGTGTTTGCTACAAGAGGAGATAACACAAAGTATGCGCTTTTGTTGGTTCCATTGCTTTCAATGCATTTTTGCCTAAAACGAGCAATTGCAGTTTTCTCTTAAACCCAACATGGGAGAAAAACCATTTCACATCACTTTTGTGGGTCTTGGTCTTCAACACATCCAGTGAAATTTTGAGCTGTCTGTGTTTGCTACAAGAGGAGATAACACAAAGTATGCGCTTTTGTTGTTTTCATTGCTTTCAATGCATTTTGGCCTAAAACGTGCATTTGCTGTTTTCTCTTAAACGCAACATGGGAGAAAAACCATTTCACATCACATTTGTTGGTCTTGGTCTTCAACACATCCAGTGAAATTTTGAGCTGTCTGTGTTTGCTACAAGAGGAGATAACACAAAGTATGCGCTTTTGTTGTTTCCATTGCTTTCAATGCATTTTGGCCTAAAACGAGCAATTGCTGTTTTCTCTTAAACGCAACATGGGAGAAAAACCATTTCACATCACATTTGTGGGTATTGGTCTTCAACACATCCAGTGAAATTTTGAGCTGTCTGTGTTTGCTAAAAGAGGAGATAACACAAAGTATGCGCTTTTGTTGTTTCCATTGCTTTCAATGCATTTTGGCCTAAAACGTGCATTTGCTGTTTTCTCTTAAACGCAACATGGGAGAAAAACCATTTCACATCACATTTGTGGGTATTGGTCTTCAACACATCCAGTGAAATTTTGAGCTGTCTGTGTTTGCTACAAGAGGAGATAACACAAAGTATGCGCTTTTGTTGGTTCCATTGCTTTCAATGCATTTTTGCCTAAAACGAGCAATTGCTGTTTTCTATTAAACGCAACATGGGAGAAAAACCATTTCACATCACATTTGTGGGTCTTGGTCTTCAACACATCCAGTGAAATTTTGAGCTGTCTGTGTTTGCTACAAGAGGAGATAACACAAAGTATGCGCTTTTGTTGTTTTCATTGCTTTCAATGCATTTTGGCCTAAAACGTGCATTTGCTGTTTTCTCTTAAACGCAACATGGGAGAAAAACCATTTCACATCACATTTGTTGGTCTTGGTCTTCAACACATCCAGTGAAATTTTGAGCTGTCTGTGTTTGCTACAAGAGGAGATAACACAAAGTATGCGCTTTTGTTGTTTCCATTGCTTTCAATGCATTTTGGCCTAAAACGAGCAATTGCTGTTTTCTCTTAAACGCAACATGGGAGAAAAACCATTTCACATCACATTTGTGGGTATTGGTCTTCAACACATCCAGTGAAATTTTGAGCTGTCTGTGTTTGCTACAAGAGGAGATAACACAAAGTATGCGCTTTTGTTGTTTCCATTGCTTTCAATGCATTTTGGCCTAAAACGTGCATTTGCTGTTTTCTCTTAAACGCAACATGGGAGAAAAACCATTTCACATCACATTTGTGGGTCTTGGTCTTCAACACATCCAGTGAAATTTTGAGCTGTCTGTGTTTGCTACAAGTGGAGATAACACAAAGTATGCGCTTTTGTTGTTTCCATTGCTTTCAAAGCATTTTGGCCTAAAACGTGCATTTGCTGTTTTCTCTTAAACGCAACATGGGAGAAAAACCATTTCACATCACATTTGTTGGTCTTGGTCTTCAACACATCCAGTGAAATTTTGAGCTGCCTGTGTTTGCTACAAGAGAAGATAACACAAAGTATGCGCTTTTGTTGTTTCCATTGCTTTCAATGCATTTTGGCCTAAAACGTGCATTTGCTGTTTTCTCTTAAACGCAACATGGGAGAAAAACCATTTCACATCACATTTGTGGGTCTTGGTCTTCAACACATCCAGTGAAATTTTGAGCTGTCTGTGTTTGCTACAAGTGGAGATAACACAAAGTATGCGCTTTTGCTGTTTCCATTGCTTTCAAAGCATTTTGGCCTAAAACGTGCATTTGCTGTTTTCTCTTAAACGCAACATGGGAGAAAAATCATTTCACATCACATTTGTTGGTCTTGGTCTTCAACACATCCAGTGAAATTTTGAGCTGCCTGTGTTTGCTACAAGAGGAGATAACACAAAGTATGTGCTTTTGTTGTTTCCATTGCTTTCAATGCATTTTGGCCTAAAACCTGCAATTGCTGTTTTCTCTTAAACGCAATATGGGAGAAAAACCATTTCACATCACATTTGTTGGTCTTGGTCTTCAACACATCCAGTGAAATTTTGAGCTGTCTGTGTTTGCTACAAGAGGAGATAACACAAAGTATGCGCTTTTGTTGTTTCCATTGCTTTCAATGCATTTTGGCCTAAAACAAGCAATTTCTGTTTTCTCTTAAACGCAACATGGGAGAAAAACCATTTCAAATCACATTTGTTGGTCTTGGTCTTCAAGACATCCAGTGAAATTTTGAGCTGTCTGTGTTTGCTACAAGAGGAGATAACACAACGTATGCACTTTTGTTGTTTCCATTGCTTTCAATGCATTTTGGCCTAAAACGTGCATTTGCTGTTTTCTCTTAAACGCAACATGGGAGAAAAACCATTTCACATCACATTTGTGGGTCTTGGTCTTCAACACATCCAGTGAAATTTTGAGCTGTCTGTGTTTGCTACAAGAGGAGATAACACAAAGTATGCGCTTTTGTTGTTTTCATTGCTTTCAATGCATTTTGGCCTAAAACGTGCATTTGCTGTTTTCTCTTAAACGCAACATGGGAGAAAAACCATTTCACATCACATTTGTTGGTCTTGGTCTTCAACACATCCAGTGAAATTTTGAGCTGCCGGTGTTTGCTACAAGAGGAGATATCACAAAGTATGCGCTTTTGTTGTTCCATTGCTTTCAATGCATTTTGGCCTAAAACGAGCAATTGCTGTTTTCTCTTAAACGCAACATGGGAGAAAAACCATTTCACATCACATTTGTGGGCCTTGGTCTTCAAGACATCCAGTGAAATTTTGAGCTGTCTGTGTTTGCTACAAGAGGAGATAACACAATGTATGCACTTTTGTTGTTTCCATTGCTTTCAATGCATTTTGGCCTAAAACGTTCATTTGCTGTTTTCTCTTAAACGCAACATGGGAGAAAAACCATTTCACATCACATTTGTTGGTCTTGGTCTTCAACACATCCAGTGAAATTTTGAGCTGTCTGTGTTTGCTACAAGAGGAGATAACACAAAGTATGCGCTTTTGTTGGTTCCATTGCTTTCAATGCATTTTTGCCTAAAACGAGCAATTGCTGTTTTCTCTTAAACGCAACATGGGAGAAAAACCATTTCACATCACATTTGTGGGTCTTGGTCTTCAACACATCCAGTGAAATTTTGAGCTGTCTGTGTTTGCTACAAGAGGAGATAACACAAAGTATGCGCTTTTGTTGTTTCCATTGCTTTCAATGCATTTTGGAATAAAACGAGCAATTGCTGTTTTCTCTTAAATGCAACATGGGAGAAAAACCATTTCACATCACATTTGTGGGTCTTGGTCTTCAACACATCCAGTGAAATTTTGAGCTGCCTGTGTTTGCTACAAGAGGAGATGAAACAAAGTATGTGCTTTTGTTGTTTCCATTGCTTTCAATGCATTTTGGCCTAAAACGTGCATTTGCTGTTTTCTCTTAAATGCAACATGGGAGAAAAACCATTTCACATCACATTTGTTGGTCTTGGTCTTCAACACATCCAGTGAAATTTTGAGCTGCCTGTGTTTGCTACAAGAGGAGATATCACAAAGTATGCGCTTTTGTTGTTCCATTGCTTTCAATGCATTTTGGCCTAAAACGAGCAATTGCTGTTTTCTCTTAAACGCAACATGGGAGAAAAACCATTTCACATCACATTTGTTGGTCTTGGTCTTCAAGACATCCAGTGAAATTTTGAGCTGTCTGTGTTTGCTACAAGAGGAGATAACACAACGTATGCACTTTTGTTGTTTCCATTGCTTTCAATGCATTTTGGCCTAAAACGTGCATTTGCTATTTTCTCTTAAACGCAACATGGGAGAAAAACCATTTCACATCACATTTGTTGGTCTTGGTCTTCAACACATCCAGTGAAATTTTGAGCTGCCTGTGTTTGCTACAAGAGGAGATAACACAAAGTATGCGCTTTTGTTGGTTCCATTGCTTTCAATGCATTTTTGCCTAAAACGAGCAATTGCAGTTTTCTCTTAAACCCAACATGGGAGAAAAACCATTTCACATCACTTTTGTGGGTCTTGGTCTTCAACACATCCAGTGAAATTTTGAGCTGTCTGTGTTTGCTACAAGAGGAGATAACACAAAGTATGCGCTTTTGTTGTTTTCATTGCTTTCAATGCATTTTGGCCTAAAACGTGCATTTGCTGTTTTCTCTTAAACGCAACATGGGAGAAAAACCATTTCACATCACATTTGTTGGTCTTGGTCTTCAACACATCCAGTGAAATTTTGAGCTGTCTGTGTTTGCTACAAGAGGAGATAACACAAAGTATGCGCTTTTGTTGTTTCCATTGCTTTCAATGCATTTTGGCCTAAAACGAGCAATTGCTGTTTTCTCTTAAACGCAACATGGGAGAAAAACCATTTCACATCACATTTGTGGGTATTGGTCTTCAACACATCCAGTGAAATTTTGAGCTGTCTGTGTTTGCTAAAAGAGGAGATAACACAAAGTATGCGCTTTTGTTGTTTCCATTGCTTTCAATGCATTTTGGCCTAAAACGTGCATTTGCTGTTTTCTCTTAAACGCAACATGGGAGAAAAACCATTTCACATCACATTTGTGGGTATTGGTCTTCAACACATCCAGTGAAATTTTGAGCTGTCTGTGTTTGCTACAAGAGGAGATAACACAAAGTATGCGCTTTTGTTGGTTCCATTGCTTTCAATGCATTTTTGCCTAAAACGAGCAATTGCTGTTTTCTATTAAACGCAACATGGGAGAAAAACCATTTCACATCACATTTGTGGGTCTTGGTCTTCAACACATCCAGTGAAATTTTGAGCTGTCTGTGTTTGCTACAAGAGGAGATAACACAAAGTATGCGCTTTTGTTGTTTTCATTGCTTTCAATGCATTTTGGCCTAAAACGTGCATTTGCTGTTTTCTCTTAAACGCAACATGGGAGAAAAACCATTTCACATCACATTTGTTGGTCTTGGTCTTCAACACATCCAGTGAAATTTTGAGCTGTCTGTGTTTGCTACAAGAGGAGATAACACAAAGTATGCGCTTTTGTTGTTTCCATTGCTTTCAATGCATTTTGGCCTAAAACGAGCAATTGCTGTTTTCTCTTAAACGCAACATGGGAGAAAAACCATTTCACATCACATTTGTGGGTATTGGTCTTCAACACATCCAGTGAAATTTTGAGCTGTCTGTGTTTGCTACAAGAGGAGATAACACAAAGTATGCGCTTTTGTTGTTTCCATTGCTTTCAATGCATTTTGGCCTAAAACGTGCATTTGCTGTTTTCTCTTAAACGCAACATGGGAGAAAAACCATTTCACATCACATTTGTGGGTCTTGGTCTTCAACACATCCAGTGAAATTTTGAGCTGTCTGTGTTTGCTACAAGTGGAGATAACACAAAGTATGCGCTTTTGTTGTTTCCATTGCTTTCAAAGCATTTTGGCCTAAAATGTGCATTTGCTGTTTTCTCTTAAACGCAACATGGGAGAAAAACCATTTCACATCACATTTGTTGGTCTTGGTCTTCAACACATCCAGTGAAATTTTGAGCTGCCTGTGTTTGCTACAAGAGAAGATAACACAAAGTATGCGCTTTTGTTGTTTCCATTGCTTTCAATGCATTTTGGCCTAAAACGTGCATTTGCTGTTTTCTCTTAAACGCAACATGGGAGAAAAACCATTTCACATCACATTTGTGGGTCTTGGTCTTCAACACATCCAGTGAAATTTTGAGCTGTCTGTGTTTGCTACAAGTGGAGATAACACAAAGTATGCGCTTTTGTTGTTTCCATTGCTTTCAAAGCATTTTGGCCTAAAACGTGCATTTGCTGTTTTCTCTTAAACGCAACATGGGAGAAAAATCATTTCACATCACATTTGTTGGTCTTGGTCTTCAACACATCCAGTGAAATTTTGAGCTGCCTGTGTTTGCTACAAGAGGAGATAACACAAAGTATGCGCTTTTGTTGTTTCCATTGCTTTCAATGCATTTTGGCCTAAAACCTGCAATTGCTGTTTTCTCTTAAACGCAATATGGGAGAAAAACCATTTCACATCACATTTGTTGGTCTTGGTCTTCAACACATCCAGTGAAATTTTGAGCTGTCTGTGTTTGCTACAAGAGGAGATAACACAAAGTATGCGCTTTTGTTGTTTCCATTGCTTTCAATGCATTTTGGCCTAAAACAAGCAATTTCTGTTTTCTCTTAAACGCAACATGGGAGAAAAACCATTTCACATCCCATTTGTGGGTCTTGGTCTTCAACACATCCAGTGAAATTTTGAGCTGTCTGTGTTTGCTACAAGTGGAGATAACACAAAGTATGCGCTTTTGTTGTTTTCATTGCTTTCAATGCATTTTGGCCTAAAACGTGCATTTGCTGTTTTCTCTTAAACGCAACATGGGAGAAAAACCATTTTACATCACATTTGTTGGTCTTGGTCTTCAAGACATCCAGTGAAATTTTGAGCTGTCTGTGTTTGCTACAAGAGGAGATAACACAACGTATGCACTTTTGTTGTTTTCATTGCTTTCAATGCATTTTGGCCTAAAACGAGCAATTGCTGTTTTCTCTTAAACGCAACATGGGAGAAAAACCATTTCACATCACATTTGTGGGTATTGGTCTTCAACACATCCAGTGAAATTTTGAGCTGTCTGTGTTTGCTACAAGAGGAGATAACACAAAGTATGCGCTTTTGTTGTTTCCATTGCTTTCAATGCATTTTGGCCTAAAACGTGCATTTGCTGTTTTCTCTTAAATGCAACATGGGAGAAAAACCATTTCACATCACATTTGTGGGTACTGGTCTTCAACACATCCAGTGAAATTTTGAGCTGTCTGTGTTTGCTACAAGAGGAGATAACACAAAGTATGCGCTTTTGTTGGTTCCATTGCTTTCAATGCATTTTTGCCTTAAAAGAAGAAAAATTGCTGTTTTCTCTTAAACGCAACATGGGAGAAAAACGATTTCACATCACATTTGTGGGTCTTGGTCTTCAACACATCCAGTGAAATTTTGAGCTGTCTGTGTTTGCTACAAGTGGAGATAACACAAAGTATGCGCTTTTGTTGTTTCCATTGCTTTCAAAGCATTTTGGCCTAAAACGTGCATTTGCTGTTTTCTCTTAAACGCAACATGGGAGAAAAACCATTTCACATCACATTTGTTGGTCTTGGTCTTCAACACATCCAGTGAAATTTTGAGCTGCATGTGTTTGCTACAAGAGGAGATAACACAAAGTATGCTCTTTTGTTGTTTTCATTGCTTTCAATGCATTTTGGCCTAAAACGAGCAATTGCTGTTTTCTCTTAACCGCAACATGGGAGAAAAACCATTTCACATCACATTTGTGGGTATTGGTCTTCAACACATCCAGTGAAATTTTGAGCTGTCTGTGTTTGCTACAAGAGGAGATAACACAAAGTATGCGCTTTTGTTGTTTCCATTGCTTTCAATGCATTTTGGCCTAAAACGTGCAATTGCTGTTTTCTCTTAAACGCAACATGGGAGAAAAACCATTTCACATCACATTTGTTGGTCTTGGTCTTCAACACATCCAGTGAAATTTTGAGCTGTCTGTGTTTGCTACAAGAGGAGATAACACAAAGTATGCGCTTTTGTTGGTTCCATTGCTTTCAATGCATTTTTGCCTAAAACGAGCAATTGCTGTTTTCTCTTAAATGCAACATGGGAGAAAAACCATTTCACATCACATTTGTGGGTCTTGGTCTTCAACACATCCAGTGAAATTTTGAGCTGTCTGTGTTTGCTACAAGAGGAGATAACACAAAGTATGCGCTTTTGTTGTTTTCATTGCTTTCAATGCATTTTGGCCTAAAACGTGCATTTGCTGTTTTCTCTTAAACGCAACATGGGAGAAAAACCATTTCACATCACATTTGTTGGTCTTGGTCTTCAACACATCCAGTGAAATTTTGAGCTGTCTGTGTTTGCTACAAGAGGAGATAACACAAAGTATGCGCTTTTGTTGTTTCCATTGCTTTCAATGCATTTTGGCCTAAAACGAGCAATTGCTGTTTTCTCTTAAAGGCAACATGGGAGAAAAACCATTTCACATCATATTTGTGGGTCTTGGTCTTCAACACATCCAGTGAAATTTTGAGCTGTCTGTGTTTGCTACAAGAGGAGATAACACAAAGTAGGCGCTTTTGTTGGTTCCATTGCTTTCAATGCATTTTTGCCTAAAACGAGCAATTGCTGTTTTCTCTTAAATGCAACATGGGAGAAAAACAGTTTCACATCACATTTGTGGGTCTTGGTCTTCAACACATCCAGTGAAATTTTGAACTGTCTGTGTTTGCTACAAGTGGAGATAACACAAAGTATGCGCTTTTGTTGTTTTCATTGCATTCAATGCATTTTGGCCTAAAACGTGCATATGTTGTTTTCTCTTAAACGCAACATGGGAGAAAAACCATTTCACATCACATTTGTTGGTCTTGGTCTTCAAGACATCCAGTGAAATTTTGAGCTGTCTGTGTTTGCTACAAGAGGGGATAACACAACGTATGCACTTTTGTTGGTTCCATTGCTTTCAATGCATTTTGGCCTAAAACGTGCATTTGCTGTTTTCTCTTAAACGCAACATGGGAGAAAAACCATTTCACATCACATTTGTGGGTCTTGGTCTTCAACACATCCAGTGAAATTTTGAGCTGCCTGTGTTTGCTACAAGAGGAGATAACACAAAGTATGCGCTTTTGTTGTTTCCATTGCTTTCAATGCATTTTTGCCTAAAACCTGCAATTGCTGTTTTCTCTTAAACGCAACATGGGAGAAAAACCATTTCACATCACATTTGTGGGTCTTGGTCTTCAACACATCCAGTGAAATTTTGAGCTGTCTGTGTTTGCTACAAGAGGAGATAACACAAAGTATGCGCTTTTGTTGGTTCCATTGCTTTCAATGCATTTTTGCCTAAAACGTGCATTTGCTGTTTTCTCTTAAACGCAACATGGGAGAAAAACCATTTCACATCACATTTGTTGGTCTTGGTCTTCAAGACATCCAGTGAAATTTTGAGCTGTCTGTGTTTGCTACAAGAGGAGATAACACAACGTATGCACTTTTGTTGGTTCCATTGCTTTCAATGCATTTTGGCCTAAAACGAGCAATTTCTGTTTTCTCTTAAATGCAACATGGGAGAAAAACGATTTCACATCACATTTGTGGGTCTTGGTCTTCAACACGTCCAGTGAAATTTTGAGCTGTCTGTGTTTGCTACAAGTGGAGATAACACAAAGTATGCGCTTTTGTTGTTTTCATTGCTTTCAATGCATTTTGGCCTAAAACGAGCAATTGCTGTTTTCTCTTAAACGCAACATGGGAGAAAAACCATTTCACATCACATTTGTGGGTATTGGTCTTCAACACATCCAGTGAAATTTTGAGCTGTCTGTGTTTGCTACAAGAGGAGATAACAAAAAGTATGCGCTTTTGTTGTTTCCATTGCTTTCAATGCATTTTGGCCTAAAACGTGCATTTGCTGTTTTCTCTTAAACGCAACATGGGAGAAAAACCATTTCACATCACATTTGTGGGTATTGGTCTTCAACACATCCAGTGAAATTTTGAGCTGTCAGTGTTTGCTACAAGAGGAGATAACACAAAGTATGCGCTTTTGTTGTTTCCATTGCTTTCAAAGCATTTTGGCCTAAAACGTGCATTTGCTGTTTTCTCTTAAACGCAACATGGGAGAAAAACCATTTCACATCACATTTGTTGGTCTTGGTCTTCAACACATCCAGTGAAATTTTGAGCTGCCTGTGTTTGCTACAAGAGAAGATAACACAAAGTATGCGCTTTTGTTGTTTCCATTGCTTTCAATGCATTTTGGCCTAAAACGTGCATTTGCTGTTTTCTCTTAAACGCAACATGGGAGAAAAACCATTTCACATCACATTTGTGGGTCTTGGTCTTCAACACATCCAGTGAAATTTTGAGCTGTCTGTGTTTGCTACAAGTGGAGATAACACAAAGTATGCGCTTTTGTTGTTTCCATTGCTTTCAAAGCATTTTGGCCTAAAACGTGCATTTGCTGTTTTCTCTTAAACGCAACATGGGAGAAAAACCATTTCACATCACATTTGTTGGTCTTGGTCTTCAACACATCCAGTGAAATTTTGAGCTGCCTGTGTTTGCTACAAGAGGAGATAACACAAAGTAATTTGCTTTTGTTGTTTCCATTGCTTTCAATGCATTTTGGCCTAAAACGTGCATTTGCTGTTTTCTCTTAAACGCAACTTGGGAGAAAAACCATTTCACATCACATTTGTGGGTCTTGGTCTTCAACACATCCAGTGAAATTTTGAGCTGCCTGTGTTTGCTACAAGAGGAGATAACACAAAGTATGCGCTTTTGTTGTTTCCATTGCTTTCAATGCATTTTCGCCTAAAACGTGCAATTGCTGTTTTCTCTTAAACGCAACATGGGAGAAAAACCATTTCACATCACATTTGTGGGTCGTGGTCTTCAACACATCCAGTGAAATTTTGAGCTGTCTGTGTTTGCTACAAGAGGAGATAACACAAAGTATGCGCTTTTGTTTGTTCCATTGCTTTCAATGCATTTTTGCCTAAAACGAGCAATTGCTGTTTTCTCTTAAACGCAACATGGGAGAAAAACCATTTCACATCACATTTGTGGGTCTTGGTCTTCAACACATCCAGTGAAATTTTGAGCTGTCTGTGTTTGCTACAAGAGGAGATAACACAAAGTATGCGCTTTTGTTGTTTTCATTGCTTTCAATGCATTTTGGCCTAAAACAAGCAATTGCTGTTTTCTCTTAAACGCAACATGGGAGAAAAACCATTTCACATCATGTTTGTGGGTCTTGGTCTTCAACACATCCAGTGAAATTTTGAGCTGTCTGTGTTTGCTACAAGAGGAGATAACACAAAGTATGCGCTTTTGTTGGTTCCATTGCTTTCAATGCATTTTTGCCTAAAACGAGCAATTGCTGTTTTCTCTTAAATGCAACATGGGAGAAAAACCATTTCACATCACATTTGTGGGTCTTGGTCTTCAACACATCCAGTGAATTTTGAGCTGTCTGTGTTTGCTACAAGTGGAGATAACACAAAGTATGCGCTTTTGTTGTTTTCATTGCTTTCAATGCATTTTGGCCTAAAACGTGCATTTGCTGTTTTCTCTTAAACGCAACATGGGAGAAAAACCATTTCACATCACATTTGTTGGTCATGGTCTTCAAGACATCCAGTGAAATTTTGAGCTGTTTGTGTTTGCTACAAGAGGAGATAACACAACGTATGCACTTTTGTTGTTTCCATTGCTTTCAATGCATTTTGGCCTAAAACGTGCATTTGCTGTTTTCTCTTAAACGCAACATGGGAGAAAAACCATTTCACATCACATTTGTTGGTCTTGGTCTTCAACACATCCAGTGAAATTTTGAGCTGTCTGTGTTTGCTACAAGAGGAGATAACACAAAGTATGCGCTTTTGTTGTTTTCATTGCTTTCAATGCATTTTGGCCTAAAACGAGCAATTGCTGTTTTCTCTTAAACGCAACATGGGAGAAAAACCATTTCACATCACATTTGTGGGTATTGGTCTTCAACACATCCAGTGAAATTTTGAGCTGTCTGTGTTTGCTACAAGAGGAGATAACACAAAGTATGCGCTTTTGTTGTTTCCATTGCTTTCAATGCATTTTGGCCTAAAACGTGCATTTGCTGTTTTCTCTTAAACGCAACATGGGAGAAAAACCATTTCACATCACATTTGTGGGTATTGGTCTTCAACACATCCAGTGAAATTTTGAGCTGTCTGTGTTTGCTACAAGAGGAGATAACACAAAGTATGCGCTTTTGTTGGTTCCATTGCTTTCAATGCATTTTTGCCTAAAACGAGCAATTGCTGTTTTCTCTTAAACGCAACATGGGAGAAAAACCATTTCACATCACATTTGTGGGTCTTGGTCTTCAACACATCCAGTGAAATTTTGAGCTGTCTGTGTTTGCTACAAGAGGAGATAACACAAAGTATGCGCTTTTGTTGTTTTCATTGCTTTCAATGCATTTTGGCCTAAAACGAGCAATTGCTGTTTTCTCTTAAACGCAACATGGGAGAAAAACCATTTCACATCACATTTGTGGGTATTGGTCTTCAACACATCCAGTGAAATTTTGAGCTGTCTGTGTTTGCTACAAGAGGAGATAACAAAAAGTATGCGCTTTTGTTGTTTCCATTGCTTTCAATGCATTTTGGCCTAAAACGTGCATTTGCTGTTTTCTCTTAAACGCAACATGGGAGAAAAACCATTTCACATCACATTTGTGGGTATTGGTCTTCAAGACATCCAGTGAAATTTTGAGCTGTTTGTGTTTGCTACAAGAGGAGATAACACAACGTATGCACTTTTGTTGTTTCCATTGCTTTCAATGCATTTTGGCCTAAAACGTGCATTTGCTGTTTTCTCTTAAACGCAACATGGGAGAAAAACCATTTCACATCACATTTGTTGGTCTTGGTCTTCAACACATCCAGTGAAATTTTGAGCTGTCTGTGTTTGCTACAAGAGGAGATAACACAAAGTATGCGCTTTTGTTGTTTTCATTGCTTTCAATGCATTTTGGCCTAAAACAAGCAATTGCTGTTTTCTCTTAAACGCAACATGGGAGAAAAACCATTTCACATCACATTTGTGGGTATTGGTCTTCAACACATCCAGTGAAATTTTGAGCTGTCTGTGTTTGCTACAAGAGGAGATAACACAAAGTATGCGCTTTTGTTGTTTCCATTGCTTTCAATGCATTTTGGCCTAAAACGTGCATTTGCTGTTTTCTCTTAAACACAACATGGGAGAAAAACCATTTCACATCACATTTGTGGGTATTGGTCTTCAACACATCCAGTGAAATTTTGAGCTGTCTGTGTTTGCTACAAGAGGAGATAACACAAAGTATGCGCTTTGTTGGTTCCATTGCTTTCAATGCATTTTTGCCTAAAACGAGCAATTGCTATTTTCTCTTAAACGCAACATGGGAGAAAAACCATTTCACATCACATTTGTGGGTCTTGGTCTTCAACACATCCAGTGAATTTTTGAGCTGTCTGTGTTTGCTACAAGAGGAGATAACACAAAGTATGCGCTTTTGTTGTTTTCATTGCTTTCAATGCATTTTGGCCTAAAACGAGCAATTGCTGTTTTCTCTTAAACGCAACATGGGAGAAAAACCATTTCACATCACATTTGTGGGTATTGGTCTTCAACACATCCAGTGAAATTTTGAGCTGTCTGTGTTTGCTACAAGAGGAGATAACAAAAAGTATGCGCTTTTGTTGTTTCCATTGCTTTCAATGCATTTTGGCCTAAAACGTGCATTTGCTGTTTTCTCTTAAACGCAAAATGGGAGAAAAACCATTTCACATCACATTTGTGGGTATTGGTCTTCAACACATCCAGTGAAATTTTGAGCTGTCTGTGTTTGCTACAAGAGGAGATAACACAAAGTATGCGCTTTTGTTGTTTCCATTGCTTTCAAAGCATTTTGGCCTAAAACGTGCATTTGCTGTTTTCTCTTAAACGCAACATGGGAGAAAAACCATTTCACATCACATTTGTTGGTCTTGGTCTTCAACACATCCAGTGAAATTTTGAGCTGCCTGTGTTTGCTACAAGAGAAGATAACACAAAGTATGCGCTTTTGTTGTTTCCATTGCTTTCAATGCATTTTGGCCTAAAACGTGCATTTGCTGTTTTCTCTTAAACGCAACATGGGAGAAAAACCATTTCACATCACATTTGTGGGTCTTGGTCTTCAACACATCCAGTGAAATTTTGAGCTGTCTGTGTTTGCTACAAGTGGAGATAACACAAAGTATGCGCTTTTGTTGTTTCCATTGCTTTCAAAGCATTTTGGCCTAAAACGTGCATTTGCTGTTTTCTCTTAAACGCAACATGGGAGAAAAACCATTTCACATCACATTTGTTGGTCTTGGTCTTCAACACATCCAGTGAAATTTTGAGCTGCCTGTGTTTGCTACAAGAGGAGATAACACAAAGTATGCGCTTTTGTTGTTTCCATTGCTTTCAATGCATTTTGGCCTAAAACGTGCATTTGCTGTTTTCTCTTAAATGCAACATGGGAGAAAAACCATTTCACATCACATTTGTGGGTCTTGGTCTTCAACACATCCAGTGAAATTTTGAGCTGCCTGTGTTTGCTACAAGAGGAGATAACACAAAGTATGCGCTTTTGTTGTTTCCATTGCTTTCAATGCATTTTCGCCTAAAACGTGCAATTGCTGTTTTCTCTTAAACGCAACATGGGAGAAAAACCATTTCACATCACATTTGTGGGTCGTGGTCTTCAACACATCCAGTGAAATTTTGAGCTGTCTGTGTTTGCTACAAGAGGAGATAACACAAAGTATGCGCTTTTGTTTGTTCTATTGCTTTCAATGCATTTTTGCCTAAAACGAGCAATTGCTGTTTTCTCTTAAACGCAACATGGGAGAAAAACCATTTCACATCACATTTGTGGGTATTGGTCTTCAACACATCCAGTGAAATTTTGAGCTGTCTGTGTTTGCTACAAGAGGAGATAACACAAAGTATGCGCTTTTGTTGTTTCCATTGCTTTCAATGCATTTTGGCCTAAAACGTGCATTTGCTGTTTTCTCTTAAACGCAACATGGGAGAAAAACCATTTCACATCACATTTGTGGGTCTTGGTCTTCAACACATCCAGTGAAATTTTGAGCTGTCTGTGTTTGCTACAAGTGGAGATAACACAAAGTATGCGCTTTTGTTGTTTCCATTGCTTTCAAAGCATTTTGGCCTAAAACGTGCATTTGCAGTTTTCTCTTAAACGCAACATGGGAGAAAAACCATTTCACATCACATTTGTTGGTCTTGGTCTTCAACACATCCAGGGAAATTTTGAGCTGCCTGTGTTTGCTACAAGAGAAGATAACACAAAGTATGCGCTTTTGTTGTTTCCATTGCTTTCAATGCATTTTGGCCTAAAACGTGCATTTGCTGTTTTCTCTTAAACGCAACATGGGAGAAAAACCATTTCACATCACATTTGTGGGTCTTGGTCTTCAACACATCCAGTGAAATTTTGAGCTGTCTGTGTTTGCTACAAGTGGAGATAACACAAAGTATGCGCTTTTGTTGTTTCCATTGCTTTCAAAGCATTTTGGCCTAAAATGAGCAATTGCTGTTTTCTCTTAAACGCAACATGGGAGAAAAACCATTTCACATCACATTTGTGGGTCTTGGTCTTCAACACATCCAGGGAAATTTTGAGCTGCCTGTGTTTGCTACAAGAGAAGTTAACACAAAGTATGCGCTTTTGTTGTTTCCATTGCTTTCAATGCATTTTCGCCTAAAACGTGCAATTGCTGTTTTCTCTTAAACGCAACATGGGAGAAAAACCATTTCACATCACATTTGTGGGTCGTGGTCTTCAACACATCCAGTGAAATTTTGAGCTGTCTGTGTTTGCTACAAGAGGAGATAACACAAAGTATGCGCTTTTGTTTGTTCCATTGCTTTCAATGCATTTTTGCCTAAAATGAGCAATTGCTGTTTTCTCTTAAACGCAACATGGGAGAAAAACCATTTCACATCACATTTGTGGGTCTTGGTCTTCAACACATCCAGTGAAATTTTGAGCTGTCTGTGTTTGCTACAAGAGGAGATAACACAAAGTATGCGCTTTTGTTGTTTTCATTGCTTTCAATGCATTTTGGCCTAAAACGTGCATTTGCTGTTTTCTCTTAAACGCAACATGGGAGAAAAACCATTTCACATCACATTTGTTGGTCTTGGTCTTCAAGACATCCAGTGAAATTTTGAGCTCTTTGTGTTTGCTACAAGAGGAGATAACACAACGTATGCACTTTTGTTGTTTCCTTTGCTTTCAATGCATTTTGGCCTAAAACGAGCAATTGCTGTTTTCTCTTAAACGCAACATGGGAGAAAAACCATTTCACATCACATTTGTGGGTATTGGTCTTCAACACATCCAGTGAAATTTTGAGCTGTCTGTGTTTGCTACAAGAGGAGATAACACAAAGTATGCGCTTTTGTTGTTTCCATTGCTTTCAATGCATTTTGGCCTAAAACGTGCATTTGCTGTTTTCTCTTAAACGCAACATGGGAGAAAAACCATTTCACATCACATTTGTGGGTATTGGTCTTCAACACATCCAGTGAAATTTTGAGCTGTCTGTGTTTGCTACAAGAGGAGATAACACAAAGTATGCGCTTTTGTTGGTTCCATTGCTTTCAATGCATTTTTGCCTAAAACGAGCAATTGCTGTTTTCTCTTAAACGCAACATGGGAGAAAAACCATTTCACATCACATTTGTGGGTCTTGGTCTTCAACACATCCAGTGAAATTTTGAGCTGTCTGTGTTTGCTACAAGAGGAGATAACACAAAGTATGCGCTTTTGTTGTTTTCATTGCTTTCAATGCATTTTGGCCTAAAATGTGCATTTGCTGTTTTCTCTTAAACGCAACATGGGAGAAAAACCATTTCACATCACATTTGTTGGTCTTGGTCTTCAACACATCCAGTGAAATTTTGAGCTGTCTGTGTTTGCTACAAGAGGAGATAACACAAAGTATGCGCTTTTGTTGTTTCCATTGCTTTCAATGCATTTTGGCCTAAAACAAGCAATTGCTGTTTTCTCTTAAACGCAACATGGGAGAAAAACCATTGCACATCACATTTGTGGGTATTGGTCTTCAACACATCCAGTGAAATTTTGAGCTGTCTGTGTTTGCTACAAGAGGAGATATCACAAAGTATGCGCTTTTGTTGTTTCCATTGCTTTCAATGCATTTTGGCCTAAAACGTGCATTTGCTGTTTTCTCTTAAACGCAACATGGGAGAAAAACCATTTCACATCACATTTGTGGGTCTTGGTCTTCAACACATCCAGTGAAATTTTGAGCTGTCTGTGTTTGCTACAAGTGGAGATAACACAAAGTATGCGCTTTTGTTGTTTCCATTGCTTTCAATGCATTTTGGCCTAAAACGTGCAATTGCTGTTTTCTCTTAAATGCAACATGGGAGAAAAACCATTTCACATCACATTTGTGGGTCTTGGTCTTCAACACATCCAGTGAAAATTTGAGCTGTCTGTGTTTGCTACAAGAGGAGATAACACAAAGTATGCGCTTTTGTTGGTTCCATTGCTTTCAATGCATTTTTGCCTAAAACGAGCAATTGCTGTTTTCTCTTAAACGCAACATGGGAGTAAAACCATTTCACATCACATTTGTGGGTCTTGGTCTTCAACACATCCAGTGAAATTTTGAGCTGTCTGTGTTTGCTACAAGTGGAGATAACACAAAGTATGCGCTTTTGTTGTTTCCATTGCTTTCAAAGCATTTTGGCCTAAAACGTGCAATTGCTGTTTTCTCTTAAACGCAACAGTGGAGAAAAACCATTTCACATCACATTTGTTGGTCTTGGTCTTCAACACATCCAGTGAAATTTTGAGCTGCCTGTGTTTGCTACAAGAGGAGATAACACAAAGTATGCGCTTTTGTTGGTTCCATTGCTTTCAATGCATTTTGGCCTAAAACGTGCATTTGCTGTTTTCTCTTAAACGCAACATGGGAGAAAAACCATTTCACATCACATTTGTGGGTCTTGGTCTTCAACACATCCAGTGAAATTTTGAGCTGTCTGTGTTTGCTACAAGTGGAGATAACACAAAGTATGCGCTTTTGTTGTTTCCATTGCTTTCAAAGCATTTTGGCCTAAAACGTGCATTTGCTGTTTTCTCTTAAACGCAACATGGGAGAAAAACCATTTCACATCACATTTGTTGGTCTTGGTCTTCAACACATCCAGTGAAATTTTGAGCTGCCAGTGTTTGCTACAAGAGAAGATAACACAAAGTATGCGCTTTTGTTGTTTCCATTGCTTTCAATGCATTTTGGCCTAAAACGTGCATTTGCTGTTTTCTCTTAAACGCAATATGGGAGAAAAACCATTTCACATCACTTTTTTGGGGGTCTTGGTCTTCAACACATCCAGTGAAAATTTGAGCTGTCTGTGTTTGCTACAAGAGGAGATAACACAAAGTATGCGCTTTTGTTGTTTCCATTGCTTTCAATGCATTTTGGCCTAAAACGTGCATTTGCTGTTTTCTCTTAAACGCAACATGGGAGAAAAACCATTTCACATCACATTTGTTGGTCTTGGTCTTCAACACATCCAGTGAAATTTTGAGCTGGCTGTGTTTGCTACAAGAGGAGATAACACAAAGTATGCGCTTTTGTTGTTTTCATTGCTTTCAATGCATTTATGCAGAAAACGAGCAATTGCTGTTTTCTTTTAAATGCAACATGGGAGAAAAACCATTTCACATCACATTTGTTGGTCTTGGTCTTCAACACATCCAGTGAAATTTTGAGCTGGCTGTGTTTGCTACAAGAGGAGATAACACAAAGTATGCGCTTTTGTTGTTTTCATTGCTTTCAATGCATTTATGCAGAAAACGAGCAATTGCTGTTTTCTCTTAAATGCAACATGGGAGAAAAACCATTTCACATCACATTTGTGGGTCTTAGTCTTCAACACATCCAGTGAAATTTTGAGCTGTCTGTGTTTGCTACAAGAGGAGATAACACAAAGTATGCGCTTTTGTTGTTTTCATTGCTTTCAATGCATTTTGGCCTAAAACGTGCATTTGCTGTTTTCTCTTAAACAAAACATGGGAGAAAAACCATTTCACATCACATTTGTTGGTCTTGGTCTTCAAGACATCCAGTGAAATTTTGAGCTGTCTGTGTTTGCTACAAGTGGAGATAACACAAAGTATGCGCTTTTGTTGTTTTCATTGCTTTCAATGCATTTTGGCCTAAAACGAGCAATTGCTGTTTTCTCTTAAACGCAACATGGGAGAAAAACCATTTCACATCACATTTGTGGGTATTGGTCTTCAACACATCCAGTGAAATTTTGAGCTGCCTGTGTTTGCTACAAGAGGAGATAACACAAAGTATGCGCTTTTGTTGTTTCCATTGCTTTCAATGCATTTTGGCCTAAAACGTGCATTTGCTGTTTTCTCTTAAACGCAACATGGGAGAAAAACCATTTCACATCACATTTGTGGGTCTTGGTCTTCAACACATCCAGTGAAATTTTGAGCTGTCTGTGTTTGCTACAAGTGGAGATAACACAAAGTATGCGCTTTTGTTGTTTCCATTGCTTTCAAAGCATTTTGGCCTAAAACGTGCATTTGCTGTTTTCTCTTAAACGCAACATGGGAGAAAAACCATTTCACATCACATTTGTTGGTCTTGGTCTGCAACACATCCAGTGAAATTTTGAGCTGCCTGTGTTTGCTACAAGAGGAGATAACACAAAGTATGCGCTTTTGTTGTTTCCATTGCTTTCAATGCATTTTGGCCTAAAACGTGCAATTGCTGTTTTCTCTTAAACGCAACATGGGAGAAAAACCATTTCACATCACATTTGTGGGTCTTGGTCTTCAACACATCCAGTGAAATTTTGAGCTGTCTGTGTTTGCTACAACAGGAGATAACACAAACTATGCGCTTTTGTTGGTTCCATTGCTTTCAATGCATTTTTGCCTAAAACGAGCAATTGCTGTTTTCTCTTAAACGCAACATGGGAGAAAAACCATTTCACATCACATTTGTGGGTCTTGGTCTTCAACACATCCAGTGAAATTTTGAGCTGTCTGTGTTTGCTACAAGAGGAGATAACACAAAGTATGCGCTTTTGTTGGTTCCATTGCTTTCAATGCATTTTTGCCTAAAACGAGCAATTGCTGTTTTCTCTTAAATGCAACATGGGAGAAAAACCATTTCACATCACATTTGTGGGTCTTGGTCTTCAACACATCCAGTGAAATTTTGAGCTGTCTGTGTTTGCTACAAGTGGAGATAACACAAAGTATGCGCTTTTGTTGTTTTCATTGCTTTCAATGCATTTTGGCCTAAAACGTGCATTTGCTGTTTTCTCTTAAACGAAACATGGGAGAAAAACCATTTCACATCACATTTGTTGGTCTTGGTCTTCAAGACATCCAGTGAAATTTTGAGCTGTCTGTGTTTGCTACAAGAGGAGATAACACAACGTATGCACTTTTGTTGGTTCCATTGCTTTCAATGCATTTTTGCCTAAAACGAGCAATTGTTGTTTTCTCTTAAATGCAACATGGGAGAAAAACCATTTCACATCACATTTGTGGGTCTTGGTCTTCAACACATCCAGTGAAATTTTGAGCTGTCTGTGTTTGCTACAAGTGGAGATAACACAAAGTATGCGCTTTTGTTGTTTTCATTGCTTTCAATGCATTTTGGCCTAAAACGAGCAATTGCTGTTTTCTCTTAAACGCAACATGGGAGAAAAACCATTTCACATCACATTTGTGGGTATTGGTCTTCAACACATCCAGTGAAATTTTGAGCTGTCTGTGTTTGCTACAAGAGAAGATAACACAAAGTATGCGCTTTTGTTGTTTTCATAGCTTTCAATGCATTTTGGCCTAAAACGTGCATTTGCTGTTTTCTCTTAAACGCAACATGGGAGAAAAATCATTTCACATCACATTTGTTGGTCTTGGTCTTCAACACATCCAGTGAAATTTTGAGCTGGCTGTGTTTGCTACAAGAGGAGATAACACAAAGTATGCGCTTTTGTTGTTTTCATTGCTTTCAATGCATTTTTGCAGAAAACGAGCAATTGCTGTTTTCTCTTAAATGCAACATGGGAGAAAAACCATTTCACATCACATTTGTGGGTCTTGGTCTTCAACACATCCAGTGAAATTTTGAGCTGTCTGTGTTTGCTACAAGAGGAGATAACACAAAGTATGCGCTTTTTTTGTTTTCATTGCTTTCAATGCATTTTGGCCTAAAACGTGCATTTGCTGTTTTCTCTTAAACGAAACATGGGAGAAAAACCATTTCACATCACATTTGTTGGTCTTGGTCTTCAAGACATCCAGTGAAATTTTGAGCTGTCTGTGTTTGCTACAAGAGGAGATAACACAACGTATGCACTTTTGTTGGTTCCATTGCTTTCAATGCATTTTTGCCTAAAACGAGCAATTGCTGTTTTCTCTTAAATGCAACATGGGAGAAAAACCATTTCACATCACATTTGTGGGTCTTGGTCTTCAACACATCCAGTGAAATTTTGAGCTGTCTGTGTTTGCTACAAGTGGAGATAACACAAAGTATGCGCTTTTGTTGTTTTCATTGCTTTCAATGCATTTTGGCCTAAAACGAGCAATTGCAGTTTTCTCTTAAACGCAACATGGGAGAAAAACCATTTCACATCACATTTGTGGGTATTGGTCTTCAACACATCCAGTGAAATTTTGAGCTGTCTGTGTTTGCTACAAGAGGAGATAACACAAAGTATGCGCTTTTGTTGTTTCCATTGCTTTCAATGCATTTTGGCCTAAAACGTGCATTTGCTGTTTCTCTTAAACGCAACATGGGAGAAAAACCATTTCACATCACATTTGTGGGTATTGGTCTTCAACACATCCAGTGAAATTTTGAGCTGTCTGTGTTTGCTACAAGAGGAGATAACACAAAGTATGCGCTTTTGTTGGTTCTATTGCTTTCAATGCATTTTTGCCTAAAACGAGCAATTGCTGTTTTCTCTTAAACGCAACATGGGAGAAAAACCATTTCACATCACATTTGTGGGTCTTGGTCTTCAACACATCCAGTGAAATTTTGAGCTGTCTGTGTTTGCTACAAGAGGAGATAACACAAAGTATGCGCTTTTGTTGTTTTCATTGCTTTCAATGCATTTTGGCCTAAAACGTGCATTTGCTGTTTTCTCTTAAACGCAACATGGGAGAAAAACCATTTCACATCACATTTGTTGGTCTTGGTCTTCAACACATCCAGTGAAATTTTGAGCTGCCTGTGTTTGCTACAAGAGAAGATAACACAAAGTATGCGCTTTTGTTGTTTTCATTGCTTTCAATGCATTTTGGCCTAAAACGTGCATTTGCTGTTTTCTCTTAAACGAAACATGGGAGAAAAACCATTTCACATCACATTTGTTGGTCTTGGTCTTCAAGACATCCAGTGAAATTTTGAGCTGTCTGTGTTTGCTACAAGAGGAGATAACACAACGTATGCACTTTTGTTGGTTCCATTGCTTTCAATGCATTTTTGCCTAAAACGAGCAATTGCTGTTTTCTCTTAAATGCAACATGGGAGAAAAACCATTTCACATCACATTTGTGGGTCTTGGTCTTCAACACATCCAGTGAAATTTTGAGCTGTCTGTGTTTGCTACAAGTGGAGATAACACAAAGTATGCGCTTTTGTTGTTTTCATTGCTTTCAATGCATTTTGGCCTAAAACGAGCAATTGCTGTTTTCTCTTAAACGCAACATGGGAGAAAAACCATTTCACATCACATTTGTGGGTATTGGTCTTCAACACATCCAGTGAAATTTTGAGCTGTCTGTGTTTGCTACAAGAGGAGATAACACAAAGTATGCGCTTTTGTTGTTTTCATAGCTTTCAATGCATTTTGGCCTAAAACGTGCATTTGCTGTTTTCTCTTAAACGCAACATGGGAGAAAAACCATTTCACATCACATTTGTTGGTCTTGGTCTTCAACACATCCAGTGAAATTTTGAGCTGGCTGTGTTTGCTACAAGAGGAGATAACACAAAGTATGCGCTTTTGTTGTTTTCATTGCTTTCAATGCATTTTTGCAGAAAACGAGCAATTGCTGTTTTCTCTTAAATGCAACATGGGAGAAAAACCATTTCACATCACATTTGTGGGTCTTAGTCTTCAACACATCCAGTGAAATTTTGAGCTGCCTGTGTTTGCTACAAGAGGAGATAATACAAAGTATGCGCTTTTGTTGGTTCCATTGCTTTCAATGCATTTTGGCCTAAAACGTGCATTTGCTGTTTTCTCTTAAATGCAACATGGGAGAAAAACCATTTCACATCACATTTGTGGGTATTGGTCTTCAACACATCCAGTGAAATTTTGAGCTGTCTGTGTTTGCTACAAGTGGAGATAACACAAAGTATGCGCTTTTGTTGTTTTCATTGCTTTCAATGCATTTTGGCCTAAAACGAGCAATTGCAGTTTTCTCTTAAACGCAACATGGGAGAAAAACCATTTCACATCACATTTGTGGGTATTGGTCTTCAACACATCCAGTGAAATTTTGAGCTGTCTGTGTTTGCTACAAGAGGAGATAACACAAAGTATGCGCTTTTGTTGTTTCCATTGCTTTCAATGCATTTTGGCCTAAAACGTGCATTTGCTGTTTCTCTTAAACGCAACATGGGAGAAAAACCATTTCACATCACATTTGTGGGTATTGGTCTTCAACACATCCAGTGAAATTTTGAGCTGTCTGTGTTTGCTACAAGAGGAGATAACACAAAGTATGCGCTTTTGTTGGTTCTATTGCTTTCAATGCATTTTTGCCTAAAACGAGCAATTGCTGTTTTCTCTTAAACGCAACATGGGAGAAAAACCATTTCACATCACATTTGTGGGTCTTGGTCTTCAACACATCCAGTGAAATTTTGAGCTGTCTGTGTTTGCTACAAGAGGAGATAACACAAAGTATGCGCTTTTGTTGTTTTCATTGCTTTCAATGCATTTTGGCCTAAAACGTGCATTTGCTGTTTTCTCTTAAACGCAACATGGGAGAAAAACCATTTCACATCACATTTGTTGGTCTTGGTCTTCAACACATCCAGTGAAATTTTGAGCTGCCTGTGTTTGCTACAAGAGAAGATAACACAAAGTATGCGCTTTTGTTGTTTTCATTGCTTTCAATGCATTTTGGCCTAAAACGTGCATTTGCTGTTTTCTCTTAAACGAAACATGGGAGAAAAACCATTTCACATCACATTTGTTGGTCTTGGTCTTCAAGACATCCAGTGAAATTTTGAGCTGTCTGTGTTTGCTACAAGAGGAGATAACACAACGTATGCACTTTTGTTGGTTCCATTGCTTTCAATGCATTTTTGCCTAAAACGAGCAATTGCTGTTTTCTCTTAAATGCAACATGGGAGAAAAACCATTTCACATCACATTTGTGGGTCTTGGTCTTCAACACATCCAGTGAAATTTTGAGCTGTCTGTGTTTGCTACAAGTGGAGATAACACAAAGTATGCGCTTTTGTTGTTTTCATTGCTTTCAATGCATTTTGGCCTAAAACGAGCAATTGCTGTTTTCTCTTAAACGCAACATGGGAGAAAAACCATTTCACATCACATTTGTGGGTATTGGTCTTCAACACATCCAGTGAAATTTTGAGCTGTCTGTGTTTGCTACAAGAGGAGATAACACAAAGTATGCGCTTTTGTTGTTTTCATAGCTTTCAATGCATTTTGGCCTAAAACGTGCATTTGCTGTTTTCTCTTAAACGCAACATGGGAGAAAAACCATTTCACATCACATTTGTTGGTCTTGGTCTTCAACACATCCAGTGAAATTTTGAGCTGGCTGTGTTTGCTACAAGAGGAGATAACACAAAGTATGCGCTTTTGTTGTTTTCATTGCTTTCAATGCATTTTTGCAGAAAACGAGCAATTGCTGTTTTCTCTTAAATGCAACATGGGAGAAAAACCATTTCACATCACATTTGTGGGTCTTAGTCTTCAACACATCCAGTGAAATTTTGAGCTGCCTGTGTTTGCTACAAGAGGAGATAATACAAAGTATGCGCTTTTGTTGGTTCCATTGCTTTCAATGCATTTTGGCCTAAAACGTGCATTTGCTGTTTTCTCTTAAATGCAACATGGGAGAAAAACCATTTCACATCACATTTGTGGGTATTGGTCTTCAACACATCCAGTGAAATTTTGAGCTGCCTGTGTTTGCTACAAGAGGAGATAACACAAAGTATGCGCTTTTGTTGTTTCCATTGCTTTCAATGCATTTTGGCCTAAAACGTGCATTTGCTGTTTTCTCTTAAACGCAACATGGGAGAAAAACCATTTCACATCACATTTGTGGGTCTTGGTCTTCAACACATCCAGTGAAATTTTGAGCTGTCTGTGTTTGCTACAAGTGGAGATAACACAAAGTATGCGCTTTTGTTGTTTCCATTGCTTTCAAAGCATTTTGGCCTAAAACGTGCATTTGCTGTTTTCTCTTAAACGCAACATGGGAGAAAAACCATTTCACATCACATTTGTTGGTCTTGGTCTGCAACACATCCAGTGAAATTTTGAGCTGCCTGTGTTTGCTACAAGAGGAGATAACACAAAGTATGCGCTTTTGTTGTTTCCATTGCTTTCAATGCATTTTGGCCTAAAACGTGCAATTGCTGTTTTCTCTTAAACGCAACATGGGAGAAAAACCATTTCACATCACATTTGTGGGTCTTGGTCTTCAACACATCCAGTGAAATTTTGAGCTGTCTGTGTTTGCTACAACAGGAGATAACACAAACTATGCGCTTTTGTTGGTTCCATTGCTTTCAATGCATTTTTGCCTAAAACGAGCAATTGCTGTTTTCTCTTAAACGCAACATGGGAGAAAAACCATTTCACATCACATTTGTGGGTCTTGGTCTTCAACACATCCAGTGAAATTTTGAGCTGTCTGTGTTTGCTACAAGAGGAGATAACACAAAGTATGCGCTTTTGTTGGTTCCATTGCTTTCAATGCATTTTTGACTAAAACGAGCAATTGCTGTTTTCTCTTAAATGCAACATGGGAGAAAAACCATTTCACATCACATTTGTGGGTCTTGGTCTTCAACACATCCAGTGAAATTTTGAGCTGTCTGTGTTTGCTACAAGTGGAGATAACACAAAGTATGCGCTTTTGTTGTTTTCATTGCTTTCAATGCATTTTGGCCTAAAACGTGCATTTGCTGTTTTCTCTTAAACGAAACATGGGAGAAAAACCATTTCACATCACATTTGTTGGTCTTGGTCTTCAAGACATCCAGTGAAATTTTGAGCTGTCTGTGTTTGCTACAAGAGGAGATAACACAACGTATGCACTTTTGTTGGTTCCATTGCTTTCAATGCATTTTTGCCTAAAACGAGCAATTGTTGTTTTCTCTTAAATGCAACATGGGAGAAAAACCATTTCACATCACATTTGTGGGTCTTGGTCTTCAACACATCCAGTGAAATTTTGAGCTGTCTGTGTTTGCTACAAGTGGAGATAACACAAAGTATGCGCTTTTGTTGTTTTCATTGCTTTCAATGCATTTTGGCCTAAAACGAGCAATTGCTGTTTTCTCTTAAACGCAACATGGGAGAAAAACCATTTCACATCACATTTGTGGGTATTGGTCTTCAACACATCCAGTGAAATTTTGAGCTGTCTGTGTTTGCTACAAGAGAAGATAACACAAAGTATGCGCTTTTGTTGTTTTCATAGCTTTCAATGCATTTTGGCCTAAAACGTGCATTTGCTGTTTTCTCTTAAACGCAACATGGGAGAAAAACCATTTCACATCACATTTGTTGGTCTTGGTCTTCAACACATCCAGTGAAATTTTGAGCTGGCTGTGTTTGCTACAAGAGGAGATAACACAAAGTATGCGCTTTTGTTGTTTTCATTGCTTTCAATGCATTTTTGCAGAAAACGAGCAATTGATGTTTTCTCTTAAATGCAACATGGGAGAAAAACCATTTCACATCACATTTGTGGGTCTTGGTCTTCAACACATCCAGTGAAATTTTGAGCTGTCTGTGTTTGCTACAAGAGGAGATAACACAAAGTATGCGCTTTTTTTGTTTTCATTGCTTTCAATGCATTTTGGCCTAAAACGTGCATTTGCTGTTTTCTCTTAAACGAAACATGGGAGAAAAACCATTTCACATCACATTTGTTGGTCTTGGTCTTCAAGACATCCAGTGAAATTTTGAGCTGTCTGTGTTTGCTACAAGAGGAGATAACACAACGTATGCACTTTTGTTGGTTCCATTGCTTTCAATGCATTTTTGCCTAAAACGAGCAATTGCTGTTTTCTCTTAAATGCAACATGGGAGAAAAACCATTTCACATCACATTTGTGGGTCTTGGTCTTCAACACATCCAGTGAAATTTTGAGCTGTCTGTGTTTGCTACAAGTGGAGATAACACAAAGTATGCGCTTTTGTTGTTTTCATTGCTTTCAATGCATTTTGGCCTAAAACGAGCAATTGCAGTTTTCTCTTAAACGCAACATGGGAGAAAAACCATTTCACATCACATTTGTGGGTATTGGTCTTCAACACATCCAGTGAAATTTTGAGCTGTCTGTGTTTGCTACAAGAGGAGATAACACAAAGTATGCGCTTTTGTTGTTTCCATTGCTTTCAATGCATTTTGGCCTAAAACGTGCATTTGCTGTTTCTCTTAAACGCAACATGGGAGAAAAACCATTTCACATCACATTTGTGGGTATTGGTCTTCAACACATCCAGTGAAATTTTGAGCTGTCTGTGTTTGCTACAAGAGGAGATAACACAAAGTATGCGCTTTTGTTGGTTCTATTGCTTTCAATGCATTTTTCCCTTAAAGAAGCAATTGCTGTTTTCTCTTAAACGCAACATGGGAGAAAAACCATTTCACATCACATTTGTGGGTCTTGGTCTTCAACACATCCAGTGAAATTTTGAGCTGTCTGTGTTTGCTACAAGAGGAGATAACACAAAGTATGCGCTTTTGTTGTTTTCATTGCTTTCAATGCATTTTGGCCTAAAACGTGCATTTGCTGTTTTCTCTTAAACGCAACATGGGAGAAAAACCATTTCACATCACATTTGTTGGTCTTGGTCTTCAACACATCCAGTGAAATTTTGAGCTGCCTGTGTTTGCTACAAGAGAAGATAACACAAAGTATGCGCTTTTGTTGTTTTCATTGCTTTCAATGCATTTTGGCCTAAAACGTGCATTTGCTGTTTTCTCTTAAACGAAACATGGGAGAAAAACCATTTCACATCACATTTGTTGGTCTTGGTCTTCAAGACATCCAGTGAAATTTTGAGCTGTCTGTGTTTGCTACAAGAGGAGATAACACAACGTATGCACTTTTGTTGGTTCCATTGCTTTCAATGCATTTTTGCCTAAAACGAGCAATTGCTGTTTTCTCTTAAATGCAACATGGGAGAAAAACCATTTCACATCACATTTGTGGGTCTTGGTCTTCAACACATCCAGTGAAATTTTGAGCTGTCTGTGTTTGCTACAAGTGGAGATAACACAAAGTATGCGCTTTTGTTGTTTTCATTGCTTTCAATGCATTTTGGCCTAAAACGAGCAATTGCTGTTTTCTCTTAAACGCAACATGGGAGAAAAACCATTTCACATCACATTTGTGGGTATTGGTCTTCAACACATCCAGTGAAATTTTGAGCTGTCTGTGTTTGCTACAAGAGGAGATAACACAAAGTATGCGCTTTTGTTGTTTTCATAGCTTTCAATGCATTTTGGCCTAAAACGTGCATTTGCTGTTTTCTCTTAAACGCAACATGGGAGAAAAACCATTTCACATCACATTTGTTGGTCTTGGTCTTCAACACATCCAGTGAAATTTTGAGCTGGCTGTGTTTGCTACAAGAGGAGATAACACAAAGTATGCGCTTTTGTTGTTTTCATTGCTTTCAATGCATTTTTGCAGAAAACGAGCAATTGCTGTTTTCTCTTAAATGCAACATGGGAGAAAAACCATTTCACATCACATTTGTGGGTCTTAGTCTTCAACACATCCAGTGAAATTTTGAGCTGCCTGTGTTTGCTACAAGAGGAGATAATACAAAGTATGCGCTTTTGTTGGTTCCATTGCTTTCAATGCATTTTGGCCTAAAACGTGCATTTGCTGTTTTCTCTTAAATGCAACATGGGAGAAAAACCATTTCACATCACATTTGTGGGTCTTGGTCTTCAACACATCTAGTGAAATTTTGAGCTGTCTGTGATTGCTACAAGTGGAGATAACACAAAGTATGCGCTTTTGTTGTTTTCATTGCTTTCAATGCATTTTGGCCTAAAACGTGCATTTGCTGTTTTCTCTTAAACTAAACATGGGAGAAAAACCATTTCACATCACATTTGTTGGTCTTGGTCTTCAAGACATCCAGTGAAATTTTGAGCTGTCTGTGTTTGCTACAAGAGGAGATAACACAACATATGCACTTTTGTTGGTTCCATTGCTTTCAATGCATTTTTGCCTAAAACGAGCAATTGCTGTTTTCTCTTAAATGCAACATGGGAGAAAAACCATTTCACATCACATTTGTGGGTCTTGGTCTTCAACACATCCAGTGAAATTTTGAGCTGTCTGTGTTTGCTACAAGTGGAGATAACACAAAGTATGCGCTTTTGTTGTTTTCATTGCTTTCAATGCATTTTGGCCTAAAACGAGCAATTGCTGTTTTCTCTTAAACGCAACATGGGAGATAAACCATTTCACATCACATTTGTGGGTCTTGGTCTTCAACACATCCAGTGAAATTTTGAGCTGCCTCTGTTTGCTACAAGAGGAGATAACACAAAGTATGCGCTTTTGTTGTTTCCATTGCTTTCAATGCATTTTTGCCTAAAACGAGCAATTGCTGTTTTCTCTTAAATGCAACATGGGAGAAAAACCATTTCACATCACATTTGTGGGTCTTGGTCTTCAACACATCCAGTGAAATTTTGAGCTGTCTGTGTTTGCTACAAGTGGAGATAACACAAAGTATGCGCTTTTGTTGTTTTCATTGCTTTCAATGCATTTTGGCCTAAAACGTGCATTTGCTGTTTTCTCTTAAACGAAACATGGGAGAAAAAACCATTTCACATCACATTTGTTGGTCTTGGTCTTCAAGACATCCAGTGAAATTTTGAGCTGTCTGTGTTTGCTACAAGTGGAGATAACACAAAGTATGCGCTTTTGTTGTTTTCATTGCTTTCAATGCATTTTGGCCTAAAACGTGCATTTGCTGTTTTCTCTTAAACGCAACATGGGAGAAAAACCATTTCACATCACATTTGTGGGTCTTGGTCTTCAACACATCCAGTGAAATTTTGAGCTGTCTGTGTTTGCTACAAGTGGAGATAACACAAAGTATGCGCTTTTGTTGTTTCCATTGCTTTCAAAGCATTTTGGCCTAAAACGTGCATTTGCTGTTTTCTCTTAAACGCAACATGGGAGAAAAACCATTTCACATCACATTTGTTGGTCTTGGTCTTCAACACATCCAGTGAAATTTTGAGCTGCCTGTGTTTGCTACAGGAGGAGATAACACAAAGTATGCGCTTTTGTTGTTTCCATTGCTTTCAATGCATTTTGGCCTAAAACGTGCAATTGCTGTTTTCTCTTAAACGCAACATGGGAGAAAAACCATTTCACATCACATTTGTGGGTCTTGGTCTTCAAGACATCCAGTGAAATTTTGAGCTGTCTGTGTTTGCTACAACAGGAGATAACACAAACTATGCGCTTTTGTTGGTTCCATTGCTTTCAATGCATTTTTGCCTAAAACGAGCAATTGCTGTTTTCTCTTAAACGCAACATGGGAGAAAAACCATTTCACATCACATTTGTGGGTCTTGGTCTTCAACACATCCAGTGAAATTTTGAGCTGTCTGTGTTTGCTACAAGAGGAGATAACACAAAGTATGCGCTTTTGTTGGTTCCATTGCTTTCAATGCATTTTTGCCTAAAACGAGCAATTGCTGTTTTCTCTTAAATGCAACATGGGAGAAAAAACCATTTCACATCACATTTGTTGGTCTTGGTCTTCAACACATCCAGTGAAATTTTGAGCTGTCTGTGTTTGCTACAAGTGGAGATAACACAAAGTATGCGCTTTTGTTGTTTTCATTGCTTTCAATGCATTTTGGCCTAAAACGTGCATTTGCTGTTTTCTCTTAAATGAAACATGGGAGAAAAACCATTTCACATCACATTTGTTGGTCTTGGTCTTCAAGACATCCAGTGAAATTTTGAGCTGTCTGTGTTTGCTACAAGAGGAGATAACACAAAGTATGCGCTTCTGTTGTTTCCATTGCTTTCAATGCATTTTGGCCTAAAACGAGCAATTGCTGTTTTCTCTTAAACGCAACACGGGAGAAAAACCATTTCACATCACATTTGTGGGTCTTGGTCTTCAGCACATCCCGTGAAATTTTGAGCTGTCTGTGCTTGCTACAAGAGGAGATATGACAAAGTATGCGCTTTTGTTGTTTCCATTGCTTTCAATGCATTTTGGCCTAAAACGTGCATTTGCTGTTTTCTCTTAGACGCAACAAGGGAGAAAAACCATTTCACATCACATTTGTGGGTCTTGTTCTTCAACACATCCTGTGAAATTTTGAGCTGTCAGTGTTTGCTACAAGAGGAGATAACACAAAGTATGCGCTTTTGTTGTTTCCATTGCTTTCAATGCATTTTGGCCTAAAACGAGCATTTGCTGTTTTCTCTTAAACGCAACACGGGAGAAAAACCATTTCACATCACATTTGTGGGTCTTGGTCTTCAACACATCAGTAAAATTTTGAGCTGTCTTTGTTTGCTACAAGAGGAGATATCACAATGTATGCGCTTTTGTTGTTTCCATTGCTTTCAACGCATTTTGGCCTAAAACGAGCATTTGCTGTTTTCTCTTAAACGCAACATGGGAGAAAAACCATTTCACATCACATTTGTGGGTCTTGGTCTTCAACACATCCGGTGAAATTTTGAGCTGTCTGTGTTTGCTACAAGAGGAGATATCACAAAGTATGCGCTTTTGTTGTTTCAATTGCTTTCAATGCATTTTGGCCTAAAACGTGCATTTGCTGTTTTCTCTTAAATGCAACAAGGGAGAAAAACCATTTCACATCACATTTGTGGGTCTTGGTCTTCAACACATCCAGAGGAATTTTGAGCTGTCTGTGTTTGCTACAAGAGGAGATAACACAAAGTATGCGCTTTTGTTGTTTCCATTGCTTTCAATGCATTTTGGCCTAAAACGAGCAATTGCTGTTTTCTCTTAAACGCAACATGGGAGAAAAACCATTTCACATGACATTTGTGGGTCTTGGTCTTCAAAACATCCCGTGAAATTTTGAGCTGTCTATGCTTGCTACAAGAGGAGATATCACAAAGTATGCGCTTTTGTTGTTTCCATTGCATTCAATGCATTTTGGCCTAAAACGAGCATTTGCTGTTTTCTCTTAAATGCAACATGGGAGAAAAACCATTTCACATCATATTTGTG
>JAUIMM010002540.1:0-21766 GCA_031769625.1 Taudactylus pleione
CACCCACTGCCTCTCCCCGTCACCTTCTCCCTGTCCCCCACTGCCTCTCCCCATCACCTTCTCCTGTCAACCACTGCCTCTCCCCGTCACCCTTTCCTGTCACGCACTGCTTCTCCCCATCACCTTCTCCTGTCACCCACTGCCTCTCCCCGTCACCCTTTCCTGTCACCCACTGCCTCTCCCCGTCACCTTCTCCCTGTCACCCACTGCCTCTCCCCGTTACCCACTGCCTCTCCCCATCACCTTCTCCTGTCACCCACTTCCTCTCCCCGTCACCCTTTCCTGTCACCCACAGCCTCTCCCCGTCACCTTCTCCCTGTCACCCACTACCTCTCCCCATCACCTTCTCCTGTCACCCACTGCCTTTCCCCATCACCCTTTCCTGTCACCCACTGCCTCTCCCCGTCACCTTCTCCCTGTCACCCACTGCCTCTCCCCGACACCTTCTCCCTGTCCCCCACTGCCTCTCCCCATCACCTTCTCCCTGTCACCCACTGCCTCTCCCCATCACCTTCTCCCTGTCACCCACTGCCTCTCCCCATCACCCTTTCCTTTCAACCACTGCCTCTCCCCGTCACCTTCTACCTGTCAACCACTGCCTCTCCCCATCACCTTCTCCCTGTCACCCGCTGCCTCTCCCCATCACCTTCTCCCTGTCACCCACTGCCTCCCTTGTCACCCTTTCCTGTCACCCACTGCCTCTCCCCTTCACCCTTTCCTGTCACCCACTGCCTCTCCCTGTCACCCTTTCCTGTCACCCACTGCTTCCCCCCCATCACCTTCTCCCTGTCACCCACTGCCTCTCCCCATCACCTTCTCCCTGTCACCCACTGCCTCTCCCCATCACCCTTTCCTGTCACCCACTGCCTCTCTCCATCACCCTTTCCAGTCACCCACTGCTTCCCCCCCTTCACCTTCTCCCTGTCACCCACTGCCTCTCCCTATCACCTTCTCCCTGTCACCCACTGCCTCTCCCCATCACCTTCTCCTGTCATTTACTGCCTCTCCCCATCACCTTCTCCCTGTCACTTACTGCCTCTCCCCATCACCCTTTCCTGTCACCCACTGCCTCTCCCTATCACCTTCTCACTGTCACCCACTGCCTCTCCCCATCACCTTCTCCTTGTCACCCACTGCCTCTCCCCGTCACCTTCTCCCTGTCAGCCACTGCGTCCCCCGTCACCTTCTCCCTGTCACCCACTGCCTCCCCCACCACCTTCTACCTGTCACCCACTGCCTCTCCCCATCACCCTTTCCTGTCACCCACTGCCTCTCCACATCACCTTCTCCCTGTCACCCACTGCCTCTCCCCATCACCTTCTCCCTGTCACCCACTGCCTCTCCCCATCACCTTCTCCCTGTCACTTACTGCCTCTCCCCATCACCCTTTCCTGTCACCCACTGCCTCTCCCCATCACCTTCTCCCTGTCACTCACTGCCTCTCCTCATCATCTTCTCCTTGTCCCCCACTGCCTCTCCCTGTCACCCACTGCCTCTCCCCATCACCTTCTCCCTGTCACCCACTGCCTCTCCCCGTCACCTTCTCCCTGTGACTCACTGCCTCTCGTCATCACCTTCTCCTTGTCACCCACTGCCTCTACCGTCACCCTCTCCCTGTCACACACTGCCTCTCCCCATCACCCTCTCCCTTTCACCCACTGCCTCCCCCGTCACCCTCTCCGTCACCCACTGCCTCTCCCCATCACCTTCTCCTGTCACTTACAGCCTCTCCCCATCACCTTCTCCCTGTCACTCACTGCCTCTCCCCATCACCCGCTCTCTGTCACTCACTGCTTCTCCCCATCACCTTCTCCCTGTCACCCACTGCCTCCACCGTCACCCTCTCCCTGTCACCCACTGCCTCTCCCCATCACCTTCTCCCTGTCACCCACTGCCTCTCCCCATCACCCTCTCCCTGTCACCCACTGCCTCTCCCCGTCACTCTTTCCTGTCACCCACTGCCTCTCCCCGTCACCCTTTCCTGTCACCCACTGCCTCTCCCCATCACCCTTCCCTGTCACCCATTGCCTCTCCCCATAACCCTTTCCTGTCACCCACTGCCTCTCCCTGTCACCTTCTCCCTGTCACCCACTGCCTCCCCCGTCACCTTCTCCCTGTCACCCACTGCCTCTCCCCATCACCCTTTCCTGTCACCCACTGCCTCTCCCCGTCACCCTTTCCTGTCACCCATTGCCTCTCCCCATCACCCTTTCCTGTCACCCACTGCTTCTTCCCATCACCCTTTCCTGTCACCCACTGCCTCTCCCCATCACCTTCTCCTGTCACCCACTGCCTCTCCCCATCACCTTCTCCCTGTCACCCACTGCGTCCCCGTCACATTCTCCCTGTCACCCACTGCCTCTCCCCATCACCTTCTCCCTGTAACCCACTGCCTCTCCCCGTCACCTTCTCCCTGTCACCCACTGCCTCTCCCCATCACCTTCTCCTGTCACCCACTGAATCTCCCCATCACCTTCTCCTTGTCACCCACTGCCTCTCCCCATCACCTTCTCCCTGTCCCCCGCTGCTTCTCCCCGTCACCTTCTCCATCACCCAATGCCTCTCCCCATCACCTTCTCCATCACCCACTGCCTCTCCCTGTCACCCTTTCCTGTCGCCCACTGCCTCCCCCCATCACCTTCTCCATCACCCACCGCCTCTCCCCGGCACCTTCTCCCTATCACCCACTGCCTCCCCCGTCACCTTCTCCCTGTCACCCACTGCCTCCCCCCATCACCTTCTCCATCACCCACTGCTTCTCCCCGTCACCTTCTCCCTTTCACCCACTGCCTCCCCCGTCACCTTCTCCCTGTCACCCACTGCCTCCCCCCATCACTTTCTCTGTCACCCACTGCATCTCCCCGTCACGTTCTCCCTGTCACCCACTGCCTCCCCCGTCACCTTCTCCCTGTCACCCACTGCCTCTCCCCATCACCATCTTCCTGTCACCCACTGCCTCACCCTATCACCTTCTCCCTGTCACCCACTGCCTCTCCCTATCACCTTCTCCCTGTCACCCACTGCCTCTCCCCATCACCTTCTCCCTGTCACCCACTGCCTCTCCCCGTCACCTTCTCCCTGTCACCCACTGCCTCTCCCCATCACCTTCTCCTGTCACCCACTGAATCTCCCCGTCACCTTCGCCCTGTCACCCACTGCCTCTCCCCATCATCTTCTACTGTCACCCACTGCCTCTCCCCGTCACCCTTTCCTGTCACCCACTGCCTCTCCACGTCACCTTCTCCCTGTCACCCACTGCCTCTCCACATCACCTTCTCCTGTCACCCACTGCCTCTCCCCGTCACCCTTTCCTGTCACCCACTGCCTCTCCCCATCACCTTCTCCTGTCACCCACTGCCTCTCCCGTCACCCTTTCCTGTCACCCACTGCCTCTCCCCGTCACCTTCTCCCTGTCACTCACTGCCTCTCCCCGTCACCCACTGCCTCTCTCCGTCACCCTTTCCTGTCACCCACTGCCTCTCCCCGTCACCTTCTCCCTGTCACCCACTGCCTCTCCCCATCACCTTCTCCTGTCACCCACTGCCTCTCCCCTTCACCCTTTCCTGTCATCCACTGCCTCTCCCCGTCACCTTCTCCCTGTAACCCACTGCCTCTCCCCGTCACCCACTGCCTCTCCCCATCACCCTTTCCTGTCACCCACTGCCTCTCCCCTTCACCTTCTCCTTGTCACCCACTGCCTCTCCCCATCACGTTCTACCTGTCACTAACTGCCTCTCCCCATCACCTTCTCCCTGTCACCCACTGCCTCCCCCATCACCCTTTCCTGTCACCCACTGCCTCTCCCCGTCACCTTCTCCTTGTCACCCACTGCCTCTCCCCATCACTTTCTCCCTGTCACCCACTGTCTCTCCCCATCACCCTTTCCTGTCACCAACTGCCTCTCCCCATCACCTTCTCCCTGTCAGCCACTGCCTCTCCCCATCACCTTCTCCCAGTCACCCACTGCCTCTCCCCGTCACCCTTTCCTGTCACCCACTGCCTCTCCCCATCACCTTCTCCCTGTCACCCACTGCCTCTCCCCATCACCTTCTCTGTCACCCACTGCCTCTCCCTATCACCTTCTCCCTGTCACCCACTGCCTCTCCCCATCACCTTCTCCCTGGCACCCGCTGCCTCTCCCCATCATCTTCTCCCTGTCACCCGCTGCCTCTCCCCATCACCTTCTCCTGTCACCCACTGCCTCTCCCCGTCACCCTTTCCTGTCACCCACTGAATCTCCCCGTCACCTTCTCCCTGTCACACACTGCCTCTCCCCATCATCTTCTCCTGTCACCCACTGCCTCTCCCCGTCACGCTTTCCTGTCACCCACTGCCTCTCCCCGTCACCTTCTCCCTGTCCCCCACTGCCTCTCCCCATCACCTTCTCCTGTCAACCACTGCCTCTCCCCGTCACCCTTTCCTGTCACGCACTGCTTCTCCCCATCACCTTCTCCTGTCACCCACTGCCTCTCCCCGTCACCCTTTCCTGTCACCCACTGCCTCTCCCCGTCACCTTCTCCCTGTCACCCACTGCCTCTCCCCGTTACCCACTGCCTCTCCCCATCACCTTCTCCTGTCACCCACTTCCTCTCCCCGTCACCCTTTCCTGTCACCCACAGCCTCTCCCCGTCACCTTCTCCCTGTCACCCACTACCTCTCCCCATCACCTTCTCCTGTCACCCACTGCCTTTCCCCATCACCCTTTCCTGTCACCCACTGCCTCTCCCCGTCACCTTCTCCCTGTCACCCACTGCCTCTCCCCGACACCTTCTCCCTGTCCCCCACTGCCTCTCCCCATCACCTTCTCCCTGTCACCCACTGCCTCTCCCCATCACCTTCTCCCTGTCACCCACTGCCTCTCCCCATCACCCTTTCCTTTCAACCACTGCCTCTCCCCGTCACCTTCTACCTGTCAACCACTGCCTCTCCCCATCACCTTCTCCCTGTCACCCGCTGCCTCTCCCCATCACCTTCTCCCTGTCACCCACTGCCTCCCTTGTCACCCTTTCCTGTCACCCACTGCCTCTCCCCTTCACCCTTTCCTGTCACCCACTGCCTCTCCCTGTCACCCTTTCCTGTCACCCACTGCTTCCCCCCCATCACCTTCTCCCTGTCACCCACTGCCTCTCCCCATCACCTTCTCCCTGTCACCCACTGCCTCTCCCCATCACCCTTTCCTGTCACCCACTGCCTCTCTCCATCACCCTTTCCAGTCACCCACTGCTTCCCCCCCTTCACCTTCTCCCTGTCACCCACTGCCTCTCCCTATCACCTTCTCCCTGTCACCCACTGCCTCTCCCCATCACCTTCTCCTGTCATTTACTGCCTCTCCCCATCACCTTCTCCCTGTCACTTACTGCCTCTCCCCATCACCCTTTCCTGTCACCCACTGCCTCTCCCTATCACCTTCTCACTGTCACCCACTGCCTCTCCCCATCACCTTCTCCTTGTCACCCACTGCCTCTCCCCGTCACCTTCTCCCTGTCAGCCACTGCGTCCCCCGTCACCTTCTCCCTGTCACCCACTGCCTCCCCCACCACCTTCTACCTGTCACCCACTGCCTCTCCCCATCACCCTTTCCTGTCACCCACTGCCTCTCCACATCACCTTCTCCCTGTCACCCACTGCCTCTCCCCATCACCTTCTCCCTGTCACCCACTGCCTCTCCCCATCACCTTCTCCCTGTCACTTACTGCCTCTCCCCATCACCCTTTCCTGTCACCCACTGCCTCTCCCCATCACCTTCTCCCTGTCACTCACTGCCTCTCCTCATCATCTTCTCCTTGTCCCCCACTGCCTCTCCCTGTCACCCACTGCCTCTCCCCATCACCTTCTCCCTGTCACCCACTGCCTCTCCCCGTCACCTTCTCCCTGTGACTCACTGCCTCTCGTCATCACCTTCTCCTTGTCACCCACTGCCTCTACCGTCACCCTCTCCCTGTCACACACTGCCTCTCCCCATCACCCTCTCCCTTTCACCCACTGCCTCCCCCGTCACCCTCTCCGTCACCCACTGCCTCTCCCCATCACCTTCTCCTGTCACTTACAGCCTCTCCCCATCACCTTCTCCCTGTCACTCACTGCCTCTCCCCATCACCCGCTCTCTGTCACTCACTGCTTCTCCCCATCACCTTCTCCCTGTCACCCACTGCCTCCACCGTCACCCTCTCCCTGTCACCCACTGCCTCTCCCCATCACCTTCTCCCTGTCACCCACTGCCTCTCCCCATCACCCTCTCCCTGTCACCCACTGCCTCTCCCCGTCACTCTTTCCTGTCACCCACTGCCTCTCCCCGTCACCCTTTCCTGTCACCCACTGCCTCTCCCCATCACCCTTCCCTGTCACCCATTGCCTCTCCCCATAACCCTTTCCTGTCACCCACTGCCTCTCCCTGTCACCTTCTCCCTGTCACCCACTGCCTCCCCCGTCACCTTCTCCCTGTCACCCACTGCCTCTCCCCATCACCCTTTCCTGTCACCCACTGCCTCTCCCCGTCACCCTTTCCTGTCACCCATTGCCTCTCCCCATCACCCTTTCCTGTCACCCACTGCTTCTTCCCATCACCCTTTCCTGTCACCCACTGCCTCTCCCCATCACCTTCTCCTGTCACCCACTGCCTCTCCCCATCACCTTCTCCCTGTCACCCACTGCGTCCCCGTCACATTCTCCCTGTCACCCACTGCCTCTCCCCATCACCTTCTCCCTGTAACCCACTGCCTCTCCCCGTCACCTTCTCCAAGTCACCCACTGCCTCTCCCCATCACCTTCTCCTGTCACCCACTGAATCTCCCCATCACCTTCTCCTTGTCACCCACTGCCTGTCCCCATCACCTTCTCCCTGTCCCCCGCTGCTTCTCCCCGTCACCTTCTCCATCACCCAATGCCTCTCCCCATCACCTTCTCCATCACCCACTGCCTCTCCCTGTCACCCTTTCCTGTCGCCCACTGCCTCCCCCCATCACCTTCTCCATCACCCACCGCCTCTCCCCGGCACCTTCTCCCTATCACCCACTGCCTCCCCCGTCACCTTCTCCCTGTCACCCACTGCCTCCCCCCATCACCTTCTCCATCACCCACTGCTTCTCCCCGTCACCTTCTCCCTTTCACCCACTGCCTCCCCCGTCACCTTCTCCCTGTCACCCACTGCCTCCCCCCATCACTTTCTCTGTCACCCACTGCATCTCCCCGTCACCTTCTCCCTGTCACCCACTGCCTCCCCCGTCACCTTCTCCCTGTCACCCACTGCCTCTCCCCATCACCATCTTCCTGTCACCCACTGCCTCTCCCTATCACCTTCTCCCTGTCACCCACTGCCTCTCCCTATCACCTTCTCCCTGTCACCCACTGCCTCTCCCCATCACCTTCTCCCTGTCACCCACTGCCACTCCCCGTCACCTTCTCCCTGTCACCCACTGCCTCTCCCCATCACCTTCTCCTGTCACCCACTGAATCTCCCCGTCACCTTCGCCCTGTCACCCACTGCCTCTCCCCATCATCTTCTACTGTCACCCACTGCCTCTCCCCGTCACCCTTTCCTGTCACCCACTGCCTCTCCACGTCACCTTCTCCCTGTCACCCACTGCCTCTCCACATCACCTTCTCCTGTCACCCACTGCCTCTCCCCGTCACCCTTTCCTGTCACCCACTGCCTCTCCCCATCACCTTCTCCTGTCACCCACTGCCTCTCCCGTCACCCTTTCCTGTCACCAACTGCCTCTCCCCGTCACCTTCTCCCTGTCACTCACTGCCTCTCCCCGTCACCCACTGCCTCTCTCCGTCACCCTTTCCTGTCACCCACTGCCTCTCCCCGTCACCTTCTCCCTGTCACCCACTGCCTCTCCCCATCACCTTCTCCTGTCACCCACTGCCTCTCCCCTTCACCCTTTCCTGTCATCCACTGCCTCTCCCCGTCACCTTCTCCCTGTAACCCACTGCCTCTCCCCATCACCCACTGCCTCTCCCCATCACCCTTTCCTGTCACCCACTGCCTCTCCCCTTCACCTTCTCCTTGTCACCCACTGCCTCTCCCCATCACGTTCTACCTGTCACCCACTGCCTCTCCCCATCACCTTCTCCCTGTCACCCACTGCCTCCCCCATCACCCTTTCCTGTCACCCACTGCCTCTCCCCATCCCCTTCTCCTTGTCACCCACTGCCTCTCCCCATCACTTTCTCCCTGTCACCCACTGTCTCTCCCCATCACCCTTTCCTGTCACCAACTGCCTCTCCCCATCACCTTCTCCCTGTCAGCCACTGCCTCTCCCCATCACCTTCTCCCAGTCACCCACTGCCTCTCCCCATCACCCTTTCCTGTCACTTACTGCCTCTCCCCATCACCCTTTCCTGTCACCCACTGCCTCTCCCCTTCACCTTCTCCGTCACCCACTGCCTCTCCCCATCACCCTTTCCTGTCACCCACTGCCTCTCCCCATCACCCTTTCCTGTCACCCACTGCCTCTCCCCATCAACTTCTCCCTGTCACACTCTCCCTCTCCCCATCACCCTTTCCTGTCACCCATTGCCTCTCCCCATCACCTTCTCCCTGTCACCCACTGCCTCTCCCCATCACCTTCTCCCTGTCACCCACTGACTCTCCCTATCACCTTCTCCTGTCACCCACTGCCTATCTCCATCACCTTCTCCCTGTCACCCAGCCTCTCCCCATCACCCATTCCTGTCACCCACTGCCTCTCCCCTTCACCCTTTCCTGTCACCCATTGCCTCTCCCCAACACCCTTTCCTGTCACCCACTGCTTCCTCCCATCACTCTTTCCTGTCACACACTGCCTCTCCCCATCACCTTCTCCCTGTCACCCACTGCCTCTCCCCGTCACCTTCTCCCTGTCACCCACTGCCTCCACCGTCACCTTCTCCCTGTCACCCACTGCCTCCCCCGTCACCTTCTCCATCACCCACTGCTTCTCCCAGTCACCTTCTCCCTTTCACCCACTGCCTCCCCCATCACCTTCTCCCTGTCACCCACTGCCTCCCACCATCACCTTCTCCGTCACCCACTGCTTCTCCCCGTCACCTTCTCCCTATCACATACTGCATCCGCCCGTCACCTTCTCCCTGTCACCCACTGCCTCTCCCTGTCACCCTTTCCTGTCACCCACTGCCTCCCCCCGTCACCTTCTCCCTGTCACCCACTGCCTCTCCCTGTCACCCTTTCCTGTCGCCCACTACCTCCACCATCACCTTCTCCGTCACCCACTGCCTGTCCCCATCACCTGCTCCCTGTCACCCACTGCCTCCCCCGTCACCTTCTCCCTGTCACCCACTGCCTCGCCCCATCACCTTCTCCAACACCCACTGCTTCTCCCCTTCACCTTCTCCCTGTCACCCACTGCATCACCCCATCACCTTCTCCCTGTCACCCACTGCCTCCCCCATCACCTACTCCCTGTCACCCACTGCCTCCCCCATCAACTTCTCCGTCACCCACTGCTTCTCCCCGTCACCTTCTCCCTGTCACCCACTGCCTCTCCCCGTCACCTTCTCCCTGTCACCCACTGCCTCTCCCCATCACCTTCTCCTGTCACCCACTGCCTCTCCCCGTCACCTTCTCCCTGTCACCCACTGCCTCTCCCCATCACCTTCTCCTGTCACCCACTGCCTCTCCCCGTCACTCACAGCCTCCCCCGTCACCTTCTCCCTGTCACCCACTGCCTCTCCCCGTTACCCACTGCCTCTCCCCATCACCTTCTCCTGTCACCCACTTCCTCTCCCCGTCACCCTTTCCTGTCACCCACAGCCTCTCCCCGTCACCTTCTCCCTGTCACCCACTACCTCTCCCCATCACCTTCTCCTGTCACCCACTGCCTCTCCCCATCACCCTTTCCTGTCACCCACTGCCTCTCCCCGTCACCTTCTCCCTGTCACCCACTGCCTCTCCCCGACACCTTCTCCCTGTCCCCCACTGCCTCTCCCCATCACCTTCTCCCTGTCACCCACTGCCTCTCCCCATCACCTTCTCCCTGTCACCCACTGCCTCTCCCCATCACCCTTTCCTTTCAACCACTGCCTCTCCCCGTCACCTTCTACCTGTCAACCACTGCCTCTCCCCATCACCTTCTCCCTGTCACCCGCTACCTCTCCCCATCACCTTCTCCCTGTCACCCACTGCCTCCCTTGTCACCCTTTCCTGTCACCCACTGCCTCTCCCCTTCACCCTTTCCTGTCACCCACTGCCTCTCCCTGTCACCCTTTCCTGTCACCCACTGCTTCCCCCCCATCACCTTCTCCCTGTCACCCACTGCCTCTCCCCATCACCTTCTCCCTGTCACCCACTGCCTCTCCCCATCACCCTTTCCTGTCACCCACTGCCTCTCTCCATCACCCTTTCCAGTCACCCACTGCTTCCCCCCCTTCACCTTCTCCCTGTCACCCACTGCCTCTCCCTATCACCTTCTCCCTGTCACCCACTGCCTCTCCCCATCACCTTCTCCTGTCATTTACTGCCTCTCCCCATCACCTTCTCCCTGTCACTTACTGTATCTCCCCATCACCCTTTCCTGTCACCCACTGCCTCTCCCTATCACCTTCTCACTGTCACCCACTGCCTCTCCCCATCACCTTCTCCTTGTCACCCACTGCCTCTCCCCGTCACCTTCTCCCTGTCAGCCACTGCGTCCCCCGTCACCTTCTCCCTGTCACCCACTGCCTCCCCCACCACCTTCTACCTGTCACCCACTGCCTCTCCCCATCACCCTTTCCTGTCACCCACTGCCTCTCCACATCACCTTCTCCCTGTCACCCACTGCCTCTCCCCATCACCTTCTCCCTGTCACCCACTGCCTCTCCCCATCACCTTCTCCCTGTCACTTACTGCCTCTCCCCATCACCCTTTCCTGTCACCCACTGCCTCTCCCCATCACCTTCTCCCTGTCACTCACTGCCTCTCCTCATCATCTTCTCCTTGTCCCCCACTGCCTCTCCCTGTCACCCACTGCCTCTCCCCATCACCTTCTCCCTGTCACCCACTGCCTCTCCCCGTCACCTTCTCCCTGTGACTCACTGCCTCTCGTCATCACCTTCTCCTTGTCACCCACTGCCTCTACCGTCACCCTCTCGCTGTCACACACTGCCTCTCCCCATCACCCTCTCCCTTTCACCCACTGCCTCCCCCGTCACCCTCTCCCTGTCACCCACTGCCTCTCCCCATCACCTTCTCCTGTCACTTACAGCCTGTCCCCATCACCTTCTCCCTGTCACTCACTGCCTCTCCCCATCACCCGCTCTCTGTCACTCACTGCTTCTCCCCATCACCTTCTCCCTGTCACCCACTGCCTCCACCGTCACCCTCTCCCTGTCACCCACTGCCTCTCCCCATCACCCTCTCCCTATCACCCACTGCCTCTCCCCGTCACTCTTTCCTGTCACCCACTGCCTCTCCCCGTCACCCTTTCCTGTCACCCACTGCCTCTCCCCATCACCCTTCCCTGTCACCCACTGCCTCTCCCCATAACCCTTTCCTGTCACCCACTGCCTCTCCCTGTCACCTTCTCCCTGTCACCCACTGCCTCCCCCGTCACCTTCTCCCTGTCACCCACTGCCTCTCCCCATCACCCTTTCCTGTCACCCACTGCCTCTCCCCGTCACCCTTTCCTGTCACCCATTGCCTCTCCCCATCACCCTTTCCTGTCACCCACTGCTTCTTCCCATCACCCTTTCCTGTCACCCACTGCCTCTCCCCATCACCTTCTCCTGTCACCCACTGCCTATCCCCATCACCTTCTCCCTGTCACCCACTGCGTCCCCGTCACATTCTCCCTGTCACCCACTGCCTCTCCCCATCACCTTCTCCCTGTAACCCACTGCCTCTCCCCGTCACCTTCTCACTGTCACCCACTGCCTCTCCCCATCACCTTCTCCTGTCACCCACTGAACCTCCCCATCACCTTCTCCTTGTCACCCACTGCCTCTCCCCATCACCTTCTCCCTGTCCCCCGCTGCTTCTCCCCGTCACCTTCTCCATCACCCAATGCCTCTCCCCATCACCTTCTCCATCACCCACTGCCTCTCCCTGTCACCCTTTCCTGTCGCCCACTGCCTCCCCCCATCACCTTCTCCATCACCCACCGCCTCTCCCCGGCACCTTCTCACTATCACCCACTGCCTCCCCCGTCACCTTCTCCCTGTCACCCACTGCCTCCCCCCATCACCTTCTCCATCACCCACTGCTTCTCCCCGTCACTTTCTCCCTTTCACCCACTGCCTCCCCCGTCACCTTCTCCCTGTCACCCACTGCCTCTCCCCATCACTTTCTCTGTCACCCACTGCATCTCCCCGTCACCTTCTCCCTGTCACCCACTGCCTCCCCCGTCACCTTCTCCCTGTCACCCACTGCCTCTCCCCATCACCATCTTCCTGTCACCCACTGCCTCTCCCTATCACCTTCTCCCTGTCACCCACTGCCTCTCCCTATCACCTTCTCCCTGTCACCCACTGCCTCTCCCCATCACCTTCTCCCTGTCACCCACTGCCTCTCCCCGTCACCTTCTCCCTGTCACCCAATGCCTCTCCCCATCACCTTCTCCTGTCACCCACTGAATCTCCCCATCACCTTCGCCCTGTCACCCACTGCCTCTCCCCATCATCTTCTACTGTCACCCACTGCCTCTCCCCGTCACCCTTTCCTGTCACCCACTGCCTCTCCACGTCACCTTCTCCCTGTCACCCACTGCCTCTCCACATCACCTTCTCCTGTCACCCACTGCCTCTCCCCGTCACCCTTTCCTGTCACCCACTGCCTCTCCCCATCACCTTCTCCTGTCACCCACTGCCTCTCCCGTCACCCTTTCCTGTCACCCACTGCCTCTCCCCGTCACCTTCTCCCTGTCACTCACTGCCTCTCCCCGTCACCCACTGCCTCTCTCCGTCACCCTTTCCTGTCACCCACTGCCTCTCCCCGTCACCTTCTCCCTGTCACCCACTGCCTCTCCCCATCACCTTCTCCTTGTCACCCACTGCCTCTCCCCGTCACCTTCTCCCTGTCAGCCACTGCGTCCCCCGTCACCTTCTCCCTGTCACCCACTGCCTCCCCCACCACCTTCTACCTGTCACCCACTGCCTCTCCCCATCACCCTTTCCTGTCACCCACTGCCTCTCCACATCACCTTCTCCCTGTCACCCACTGCCTCTCCCCATCACCTTCTCCCTGTCACCCACTGCCTCTCCCCATCACCTTCTCCCTGTCACTTACTGCCTCTCCCCATCACCCTTTCCTGTCACCCACTGCCTCTCCCCATCACCTTCTCCCTGTCACTCACTGCCTCTCCTCATCATCTTCTCCTTGTCCCCCACTGCCTCTCCCTGTCACCCACTGCCTCTCCCCATCACCTTCTCCCTGTCACCCACTGCCTCTCCCCGTCACCTTCTCCCTGTGACTCACTGCCTCTCGTCATCACCTTCTCCTTGTCACCCACTGCCTCTACCATCACCCTCTCGCTGTCACACACTGCCTCTCCCCATCACCCTCTCCCTTTCACCCACTGCCTCCCCCGTCACCCTCTCCCTGTCACCCACTGCCTCTCCCCATCACCTTCTCCTGTCACTTACAGCCTGTCCCCATCACCTTCTCCCTGTCACTCACTGCCTCTCCCCATCACCCGCTCTCTGTCACTCACTGCTTCTCCCCATCACCTTCTCCCTGTCACCCACTGCCTCCACCGTCACCCTCTCCCTGTCACCCACTGCCTCTCCCCATCACCCTCTCCCTATCACCCACTGCCTCTCCCCGTCACTCTTTCCTGTCACCCACTGCCTCTCCCCGTCACCCTTTCCTGTCACCCACTGCCTCTCCCCATCACCCTTCCCTGTCACCCACTGCCTCTCCCCATAACCCTTTCCTGTCACCCACTGCCTCCCCCTGTCACCTTCTCCCTGTCACCCACTGCCTCCCCCGTCACCTTCTCCCTGTCACCCACTGCCTCTCCCCATCACCCTTTCCTGTCACCCACTGCCTCTCCCCGTCACCCTTTCCTGTCACCCATTGCCTCTCCCCATCACCCTTTCCTGTCACCCACTGCTTCTTCCCATCACCCTTTCCTGTCACCCACTGCCTCTCCCCATCACCTTCTCCTGTCACCCACTGCCTATCCCCATCACCTTCTCCCTGTCACCCACTGCGTCCCCGTCACATTCTCCCTGTCACCCACTGCCTCTCCCCATCACCTTCTCCCTGTAACCCACTGCCTCTCCCCGTCACCTTCTCACTGTCACCCACTGCCTCTCCCCATCACCTTCTCCTGTCACCCACTGAACCTCCCCATCACCTTCTCCTTGTCACCCACTGCCTCTCCCCATCACCTTCTCCCTGTCCCCCGCTGCTTCTCCCCGTCACCTTCTCCATCACCCAATGCCTCTCCCCATCACCTTCTCCATCACCCACTGCCTCTCCCTGTCACCCTTTCCTGTCGCCCACTGCCTCCCCCCCATCACCTTCTCCATCACCCACCGCCTCTCCCTGGCACCTTCTCACTATCACCCACTGCCTCCCCCGTCACCTTCTCCCTGTCACCCACTGCCTCCCCCCATCACCTTCTCCATCACCCACTGCTTCTCCCCGTCACTTTCTCCCTTTCACCCACTGCCTCCCCCGTCACCTTCTCCCTGTCACCCACTGCCTCTCCCCATCACTTTCTCTGTCACCCACTGCATCTCCCCGTCACCTTCTCCCTGTCACCCACTGCCTCCCCCCATCACCTTCTCCATCACCCACTGCTTCTCCCCGTCACTTTCTCCCTTTCACCCACTGCCTCCCCCGTCACCTTCTCCCTGTCACCCACTGCCTCTCCCCATCACTTTCTCTGTCACCCACTGCATCTCCCCGTCACCTTCTCCCTGTCACCCACTGCCTCTCCCCATCACCATCTTCCTGTCACCCACTGCCTCTCCCTATCACCTTCTCCCTGTCACCCACTGCCTCTCCCTATCACCTTCTCCCTGTCACCCACTGCCTCTCCCCATCACCTTCTCCCTGTCACCCACTGCCTCTCCCCCGTCACCTTCTCCCTGTCACCCAATGCCTCTCCCCATCACCTTCTCCTGTCACCCACTGAATCTCCCCGTCACCTTCGCCCTGTCACCCACTGCCTCTCCCCATCATCTTCTACTGTCACCCACTGCCTCTCCCCGTCACCCTTTCCTGTCACCCACTGCCTCTCCACGTCACCTTCTCCCTGTCACCCACTGCCTCTCCACATCACCTTCTCCTGTCACCCACTGCCTCTCCCCGTCACCCTTTCCTGTCACCCACTGCCTCTCCCCATCACCTTCTCCTGTCACCCACTGCCTCTCCCGTCACCCTTTCCTGTCACCCACTGCCTCTCCCCGTCACCTTCTCCCTGTCACTCACTGCCTCTCCCCGTCACCCACTGCCTCTCTCCGTCACCCTTTCCTGTCACCCACTGCCTCTCCCCGTCACCTTCTCCCTGTCACCCACTGCCTCTCCCCATCACCTTCTCCTGTCACCCACTGCCTCTCCCCTTCACCCTTTCCTGTCATCCACTGCCTCTCCCCGTCACCTTCTCCCTGTAACCCACTGCCTCTCCCCGTCACCCACTGCCTCTCCCCATCACCCTTTCCTGTCACCCACTGCATCTCCCCTTCACCTTCTCCTTGTCACCCACTGCCTCTCCCCATCACGTTCCACCTGTCACCCACTGCCTCTCCCCATCACCTTCTCCCTGTCACCCACTGCCTCCCCCATCACCCTTTCCTGTCACCCACTGCCTCTCCCCGTCCCCTTCTCCTTGTCACCCACTGCCTCTCCCCATCACTTTCTCCCTGTCACCCACTGTCTCTCCCCATCACCCTTTCCTGTCACCAACTGCCTCTCCCCATCACCTTCTCCCTGTCAGCCACTGCCTCTTCCCCATCACCTTCTCCCAGTCACCCACTGCCTCTCCCCATCACCCTTTCCTGTCACTTACTGCCTCTCCCCATCACCCTTTCCTGTCACCCACTGCCTCTCCCCTTCACCTTCTCCATCACCCACTGCCTCTCCCCATCACCCTTTCCTGTCACCCACTGCCTCTCCCCATCACCCTTTCCTGTCACCCACTGCCTCTCCCCATCAACTTCTCCCTGTCACACTCTCCCTCTCCCCATCACCCTTTCCTGTCACCCATTGCCTCTCCCCATCACCTTCTCCCTGTCACCCACTGCCTCTCCCCATCACCTTCTCCCTGTCACCCACTGACTCTCCCTATCACCTTCTCCTGTCACCCACTGCCTATCTCCATCACCTTCTCCCTGTCACCCAGCCTCTCCCCATCACCCATTCCTGTCACCCACTGCCTCTCCCCTTCACCCTTTCCTGTCACCCATTGCCTCTCCCCAACACCCTTTCCTGTCACCCACTGCTTCCTCCCATCACTCTTTCCTGTCACACACTGCCTCTCCCCATCACCTTCTCCCTGTCACCCACTGCCTCTCCCCGTCACCTTCTCCCTGTCACCCACTGCCTCCACCGTCACCTTCTCCCTGTCACCCACTGCCTCCCCCGTCACCTTCTCCATCACCCACTGCTTCTCCCAGTCACCTTCTCCCTTTCACCCACTGCCTCCCCCATCACCTTCTCCCTGTCACCCACTGCCTCCCACCATCACCTTCTCCGTCACCCACTGCTTCTCCCCGTCACCTTCTCCCTATCACCCACTGCCTCCCCCCGTCACCTTCTCCCTGTCACCCACTGCCTCTCCCTGTCACCCTTTCCTGTCACCCACTGCCTCCCCCCGTCACCTTCTCCCTGTCACCCACTGCCTCTCCCTGTCACCCTTTCCTGTTGCCCACTGCCTCCCCCATCACCTTCTCCGTCACCCACTGCCTGTCCCCATCACCTGCTCCCTGTCACCCACTGCCTCCCCCCGTCACCTTCTCCCTGTCACCCACTGCCTCGCCCCATCACCTTCTCCAACACCCACTGCTTCTCCCCTTCACCTTCTCCCTGTCACCCACTGCATCACCCCATCACCTTCTCCCTGTCACCCACTGCCTCCCCCGTCACCTACTCCCTGTCACCCACTGCCTCCCCCATCACCTTCTCCGTCACCCACTGCTTCTCCCCGTCACCTTCTCCCTGTCACCCACTGCCTCTCCCCGTCACCTTCTCCCTGTCACCCACTGCCTCTCCCCATCACCTTCTCCTGTCACCCACTGCCTCTCCCCGTCACCTTCTCCCTTTCACCCACTGCCTCTCCCCATCACCTTCTCCTGTCACCCACTGCCTCTCCCCGTCACTCACAGCCTCCCCCGTCACCTTCTCCCTGTCACTTACTGCCTCTCCCCATCACCATCTCCCTGTCACCCACTGCCTCTCCCCATCACCCTCTCCCTGTCACCCACTGCCTCTCCCCGTCACTCTTTCCTGTCACCCACTGCCTCTCCCCGTCACCCTTTCCTGTCACCCACTGCCTCTCCCCATCACCCTTCCCTTTAACCCACTGCCTCTCCCCATCACCCTTTCCTGTCACCCACTGCCTCTCCCTGTCACCTTCTCCCTGTCATCCACTGCCTCCCCCGTCACCTCCCTGTCACCCACTGCCTTTCCCCATCACCCTTTCCTGTCACCCACTGCCTCTCCCCGTCACCCTTTCCTGTCACCCATTGCCTCTCCCCATCACCCTTTCCTGTCACCCACTGCTTCTTCCCATCACCCTTTCCTGTCACCCACTGCGTCTCCCCATCACCTTCTCCTGTCACCCACTGCCTCTCCCCGTCACCTTCTCCCTGTCACCCACTACGTCCCCATCACCTTCTCCCTTTCACCCACTGCCTCTCCCCATCACCCTCTCCCTGTCACCCACTGCTTCTCCCCGTCACCTTCTCCCTGTCACCCGCTGCTTCTCCCCGTCACCTTCTCCATCACCCAATGCCTCTCCCCATCACCTTCTCCATCACCCACTGCCTCTCCCTGTCACCCTTTCCTGTCGCCCACTGCCTCACCCCATCACCTTCTCCATCACCCACCGCCTCTCCCCGGCACCGTCTCCCTGTCACCCACTGCCTCCCCCGTCACTTTCTCCCTGTCACCCACTGCCTCCCCCCATCACCTTCTCCATCACCCACTGCTTCTTGCCGTCACCTTCTCCCTGTCACCCACTGCCTCGCACTTCACCTTCTCCCTGTCACCCACTGCCTCCCCCCATCACTTTCTCCGTCACCCACTGCTTCTCCCCATCACCTTCTCCCTGTCACCCTCTGCCTCCCCGTCACCTTCTCCCTGTCACCCACTGCCTCTCCCTATCACCATCTCCCTGTCACCCACTGGCTCTCCCTATCACCTTCTCCCTGTCACCCTCTGCCTCTCCTTATCACCTTCTCCCTGTCACCCACTGCCTCTCCCCATCACCTTCTCCCTGTCACCCACTGCCTCTCACCATCACCTTCTCCCTGTCACCCACTGCCTCTCCCCATCACCTTCTCCTGTCACCCACTGCCTCTCCCCGTCACCCTTTCCTGTCACCCACTGAATCTCCCCGTCACCTTCTCCCTGTCACCCACTGCCTCTCCCCATCATCTTCTACTGTCACCCACTGCCTCTCCCCGTCACCCTTTCCTGTCTCCCACTGCCGCTCCCCATCACCTTCTCATGTCACCCACAGCCTCTCCCCGTCACCCTTTCCTGTTACCCACTGCCTCTCCCCGTCACCTTCTCCCTGTCACCCACTGCCTCTCCCCGTCACCCACTGCCTCTCCCCATCACCCTTTCCTGTCACCCTCTGCCTCTGCCCGTCACCTTCTCCCTGTAACCCACTGCCTCTCCCCATCACCTTCTCCTGTCACCCACTGCCTCTCCCCGTCACCCTTTCCTGTCACCCACTGCCTCTCCCTGTCACCTTCTCCCTGTCACCCACTCCCTCTCCCGGTCACCCACTGCCTCTCCCCATCACCCTTTCCTGTCACCCACTGCCTCTCCCCATCACCTTCTCCTTGTCACCCACTGCCTCTCCCCATCACCTTCTCCCTGTCACCCACTGCCTCTCCCCATCACCTTCTCCCTGTCACCCACTGCCTCCCCCATCACACTTTCCTATCACCCACTGCCTCTCCCCATCACCTTCTCCCTGTCACCCACTGCCTCTCCCCGTCACCCACTGCCTCTCCCCGTCACCCTTTCCTGTCACCCACTGCCTCTCCTCGTCACCTTCTCGCTGTCACCCACTGCCTCTCCCCATCACCTTCTCCTGTCACCCACTGCCTCTCCCCATCACCCTTTCCTGTCACCCACTGCCTCCCCCGTCACCTACTCCCTGTCACCCACTGCCTCCCCCATCACCTTCTCCGTCACCCACTGCTTCTCCCCGTCACCTTCTCCCTGTCACCCACTGCCTCTCCCCGTCACCTTCTCCCTGTCACCCACTGCCTCTCCCCATCACCTTCTCCTGTCACCCACTGCCTCTCCCCGTCACCTTCTCCCTGTCACCCACTGCCTCTCCCCATCACCTTCTCCTGTCACCCACTGCCTCTCCCCGTCACTCACAGCCTCCCCCGTCACCTTCTCCCTGTCACTTACTGCCTCTCCCCATCACCATCTCCCTGTCACCCACTGCCTCTCCCCATCACCCTCTCCCTGTCACCCACTGCCTCTCCCCGTCACTCTTTCCTGTCACCCACTGCCTCTCCCCGTCACCCTTTCCTGTCACCCACTGCCTCTCCCCATCACCCTTCCCTTTAACCCACTGCCTCTCCCCATCACCCTTTCCTGTCACCCACTGCCTCTCCCTGTCACCTTCTCCCTGTCATCCACTGCCTCCCCCGTCACCTCCCTGTCACCCACTGCCTTTCCCCATCACCCTTTCCTGTCACCCACTGCCTCTCCCCGTCACCCTTTCCTGTCACCCATTGCCTCTCCCCATCACCCTTTCCTGTCACCCACTGCTTCTTCCCATCACCCTTTCCTGTCACCCACTGCGTCTCCCCATCACCTTATCCTGTCACCCACTGCCTCTCCCCGTCACCTTCTCCCTGTCACCCACTACGTCCCCATCACCTTCTCCCTTTCACCCACTGCCTCTCCCCATCACCCTCTCCCTGTCACCCACTGCTTCTCCCCGTCACCTTCTCCCTGTCACCCGCTGCTTCTCCCCGTCACCTTCTCCATCACCCAATGCCTCTCCCCATCACCTTCTCCATCACCCACTGCCTCTCCCTGTCACCCTTTCCTGTCGCCCACTGCCTCACCCCATCACCTTCTCCGTCACCCACCGCCTCTCCCCGGCACCGTCTCCCTGTCACCCACTGCCTCCCCCGTCACTTTCTCCCTGTCACCCACTGCCTCCCCCCATCACCTTCTCCATCACCCACTGCTTCTTGCCGTCACCTTCTCCCTGTCACCCACTGCCTCGCACTTCACCTTCTCCCTGTCACCCACTGCCTCCCCCCATCACTTTCTCCGTCACCCACTGCTTCTCCCCATCACCTTCTCCCTGTCACCCTCTGCCTCCCCGTCACCTTCTCCCTGTCACCCACTGCCTCTCCCTATCACCATCTCCCTGTCACCCACTGGCTCTCCCTATCACCTTCTCCCTGTCACCCTCTGCCTCTCCTTATCACCTTCTCCCTGTCACCCACTGCCTCTCCCCATCACCTTCTCCCTGTCACCCACTGCCTCTCACCATCACCTTCTCCCTGTCACCCACTGCCTCTCCCATCACCTTCTCCTGTCACCCACTGCCTCTCCCCGTCACCCTTTCCTGTCACCCACTGAATCTCCCCGTCACCTTCTCCCTGTCACCCACTGCCTCTCCCCATCAGCTTCTACTGTCACCCACTGCCTCTCCCCGTCACCCTTTCCTGTCTCCCACTGCCGCTCCCCCATCACCTTCTCATGTCACCCACAGCCTCTCCCCGTCACCCTTTCCTGTTACCCACTGCCTCTCCAAGTCACCTTCTCCCTGTCACCCACTGCCTCTCCCCGTCACCCACTGCCTCTCCCCGTCACCCTTTCCTGTCACCCTCTGCCTCTGCCCGTCACCTTCTCCCTGTAACCCACTGCCTCTCCCCATCACCTTCTCCTGTCACCCACTGCCTCTCCCCGTCACCCTTTCCTGTCACCCACTGCCTCTCCCTGTCACCTTCTCCCTGTCACCCACTGCCTCTCCCGGTCACCCACTGCTTCTCCCCATCACCCTTTCCTGTCACCCACTGCCTCTCCCCATCACCTTCTCCTTGTCACCCACTGCCTCTCCCCATCACCTTCTCCCTGTCACCCACTGCCTCTCCCCATCACCTTCTCCCTGTCACCCACTGCCTCCCCCATCACCCTTTCCTATCACCCACTGCCTCTCCCCATCACCTTCTCCCTGTCACCCACTGCCTCTCCCCGTCACCCACTGCCTCTCCCCATCACCCTTTCCTGTCACCCACTGCCTCTCCCCGTCACCCTTTCCTGTCACCCATTGCCTCTCCCCATCACCCTTTCCTGTCACCCACTGCTTCTTCCCATCACCCTTTCCTGTCACCCACTGCCTCTCCCCATCACCTTCTCCTGTCACCCACTGCCTATCCCCATCACCTTCTCCCTGTCACCCACTGCGTCCCCGTCACATTCTCCCTGTCACCCACTGCCTCTCCCCATCACCTTCTCCCTGTAACCCACTGCCTCTCCCCGTCACCTTCTCACTGTCACCCACTGCCTCTCCCCATCACCTTCTCCTGTCACCCACTGAACCTCCCCATCACCTTCTCCTTGTCACCCACTGCCTCTCCCCATCACCTTCTCCCTGTCCCCCGCTGCTTCTCCCCGTCACCTTCTCCATCA
>JAUIMM010002541.1:0-23061 GCA_031769625.1 Taudactylus pleione
ACGGCTGCAGGAGTCACTGCTCCGGGAAGTCCAAACAGCGAGAATATGAACAGATGCAGCAACAGCAGATGACACACAGACAAATACAGGTCAGGCAGACAGGCACTGGACACAGGAACTACAGAATTAGGAAAGACCACCATGAACTCTGGCTACTGAGCATAGGACAAACATACTTTGGATGTCAGACAATATCACTGGCACAAGGTGTAGGGCTGACTGCAACTTATCAGAAGTAGGGACTAACCGGAACAAACCCTGCAGGGAGCCTTCCCTAATGACAGGCCAACATGCAGCTGAGCTCTGTACACAGACAGGCAGGAATGCAGCAATGAGCTGCACACAGACAAGACAGAATTCCAGTGTCCCGCAACAGCCGTAACATGGATCAAGACATGATAGTGTCACAGTCACAGTTACGACTGGGACCTGCCACCCTCCACCCTTGATGGTGGACTCCGGACACTAAGGGGAGCAAGAAATCTTGGTATGAACAGACAATGATCAATGTCTCAGACAATGTCTTTTTCTTTACCTCATGTTTAGGCTTAACAATTGGGATCATAAAGATATTGTTATAGTCCACAGGAAGTTCCCTCAAGAATCCTTCATCTGGTGCTGAGTCATAGTCAGAACCTCTTCTAAGAACAGCACTTCGGACACCTTTTCTGAGTACAGTATATCAGACTCCCCTCCTGGGGTCGGGACGACTGGGACATCGGAAACTCCTTCAGGAGTTAGTACATTTGTCAAATTTTCTGTACGTACAGTTGAGGTCAATACATTGATTTTAAAAAGTTCTTCTTGCAAAAGAAAAAATGGAACCTTTGCCGCTATGAAGAGTATTTAAGTGATTACCAAATTTGAGATTTGGTCCTCTGGTAATGGGACCCAAATTATAAATAATTGTCTCCTTTTGTGGAACCTCGGCACCTTTGTCAGGAATTATGGAGTCTGCGGCATAAACGTGCTAACAAGGCAATTTGCTGACTTGAGGCCTAGGCCTTTCCTGGGCTTACATAAAGAACAGTCTCCATTAAAATGATCAGCACTCCCACAGTACAAACAGGCGATTTTCCCTACGCCATTGCCGCTCAGCTTCAGAAAGCCTGGGTCGTAAGTAACTCCGATGTCCACCAGTTCTGCATAGAGGATGGCATTGCTGAAGTAGGGAGAACTGAGTCTGTCACCTTTTTAGTTTCTGCTGGGAAGTTTGGAATATTTTCAGTCAGGTAAATTCCTAAAACATTTTTGTAATAACAAGTTAGTGATGTACAACACATTTTGCAACTGTTCGGTCTTTGAATTAAATTCTTGTAAAAACTCAGGATTCATCAATTCAGAAGACTGAGATGTTCTTGAACAGTTTCCAATTGGGGTGCCATCCAATTTCTCCCCCCCCCCAAAGAAAAAAAATCCAGCCGCTTGGTAAATTTTGCCCAAGAACTTGAGAGGCAATGCACAATAATGTGGTATGACCACAAGCTAAGGGAACAGACAAAGTACAAGGTGCGGCCTTGAGGGCCAAGGTGCGGCCTTGAGGGCCAAGGTGCGACTGGAGCAACACGATGCAGCCTTGAGGTCTGAGGTGACAGGAAAAAGATGGAGTGGCCTTGAAGGACGAGGTGCGACTGGAACAACATGATGAAGCCTTGAGGTCTGAGGTGTGAGTGGAACAACACGATGCGGCCTTGAGGGCCGAGGTGCAACTGCAACAGGACAGAGATGACAGGAACAAGACGGAGCAGATGGATGCAGTGTCTCAGTCGCAACTACGGCTGGGACCTGCCACCAAGATGATCTTGGTGATCCGAACGGCAGCAGGATGAGGGGGATATTTCTGTATCTGATGCTAATGAGAATGTGTTGGACCAGAATAAGCTGATAAAATTCAGGAGGAGGATGTTTGTGTCAAAGTAAGTCAGCTACCAGTGGCAGCATTTTGTGCTAGTAAGAAGACATTGTCATGCCTGGGCATATGACCAAAAAAAGCCACCTCTTCTGTGTGGAATAATTTTTTTCCCCCAAATCCTAACATTTATCAAGACCTCTCTACCATTTGTGAGGGCAAAGTAAATAGAGGTAGGAGTGTTGGCCTTCTAGGCACCTCCTCCCTGTTATGTCATTTGCAGCGAGTTCATGTAAGTTATTTATTAAAACCAGAAAAATTCTGTAAAATAATAACACAGTCCAGCATGGATAAATCCCAGCACAGGCAATCTCCACCACCAACACCTCCATCAACCTCTTCATTATTGATTGGATGCAGGGGGCCACCAGGGGCATCTTAAGAGAGGAGGGGGCCCATGTGCATTCCCTGTGCGGGGCCCCCTCCTCTCTCCCCAGTGGCCAGCAGCCGAATTAAGCAGTTGGCCAGCCATCGGAGCATTAGACTGCGGGCACTAGAGTGTGCCCAGAGTCCACTGCGCATGCGTAGAATGCCAGAAAAATGGCTGCGGCGACCATTCTCCGGATGTCTGCGCAGCACTGACGCGGGACCACAGACGGATGAGTTTAAAATAATATGGGTGCAGGGTGTGCGGTGCGGGGCCCCCCTGGACCCAGGGGCCCGTGTGCCCTGAACACACTGCACCCATTATAGATACGCCCCTGGGGACCACCTTCTATCTGCAAAGGGAAACGGACTCCTCCCCTGTCTAGTAATTCTTGCGTGCTACCGCTGCTGCTGGGGGTGAATCTTCATCCCAGAAGGAGACCAAGGAGACTAGTAGTTTCAAACAACGATTGACTGCAAAACAATAATTTTGCAAAAGAAAGCAAGGTATGAAAGTCGCCATCCAGTTGCACATCGGATCACTGAAGCCATGATGGCTATGCTAGGATCACTGAAGCCATGACGGCTATGCTAGGATCACTGAAGCCATGGGGGCTATGCTAGGATCACTGAAGCCATGACAGCTATGCTAGGATCACTGAAGCCATGACGGCTATGCTAGGATCACTGAAGCCATGACGGCTATGCTAGGATCACTGAAGCCATTAGGGCTATGCTAGGATCACTGAAGCCATGATGGCTATGCTAGGATCACTGAAGCCATGAGGGCTATGCTAGGATCACTGAAGCCATGACGGCTATGCTAGGATCACTGAAGCCATGAGGGCTATGCTAGGATCACTGAAGCCATGACGGCTATGCTAGGATCACTGAAGCCATGAGGGCTATGCTAGGATCACTGAAGCCATGAGGGCTATGCTAGGATCACTGAAGCCATGACGGCTATGCTAGGATCACTGAAGCCATGAGGGCTATGCTAGGATCACTGAAGCCATGACGGCTATGCTAGGATCACTGAAGCCATGACGGCTGTGCTAGGATCACTGAAGCCATGAGGGCTATGCTAGGATCACTGAAGCCATGACGGCTATGCTAGGATCACTGAAGCCATGACGGCTATGCTAGGATCACTGAAGCCATGAGGGCTATGCTAGGATCACTGAAGCCATGACGGCTATGCTAGGATCACTGAAGCCATGAGGGCTATGCTAGGATCACTGAAGCCATGACGGCTATGCTAGGATCACTGAAGCCATGACGGCTATGCTAGGATCACTGAAGCCATGACGGCTATGCTAGGATCACTGAAGCCATGACGGCTATGCTAGGATCACTGAAGCCATGACGGCTATGCTAGCATCACTGAAGCCATGATGGCTATGCTAGGATCACTGAAGCCATGAGGGCTATGCTAGGATCACTGAAGCCATGACGGCTATGCTAGGATCACTGAAGCCATGAGGGCTATGCTAGGATCACTGAAGCCATGACGGCTATGCTAGGATCACTGAAGCCATGAGGGCTATGCTAGGATCACTGAAGCCATGACGGCTATGCTAGGATCACTGAAGCCATGACGGCTATGCTAGGATCACTGAAGCCATGAGGGCTATGCTAGGATCACTGAAGCCATGACGGCTATGCTAGGATCACTGAAGCCATGAGGGCTATGCTTGGATCACTGAAGCCATGACGGCTATGCTAGGATCACTGAAGCCATGACGGCTATGCTAGGATCACTGAAGCCATGAGGGCTATGCTAGGATCACTGAAGCCATGACGGCTATGCTAGGATCACTGAAGCCATGACGGCTATGCTAGGATCACTGAAGCCATGAGGGCTATGCTAGGATCACTGAAGCCATGATGGCTATGCTAGGATCACTGAAGCCATGAGGGCTATGCTAGCATTAGTACTAAAAACCTAAAGTGCTCATAAAAATGAAATACATATTCTATGAGGAAGACCTTTGCCTCCAATTACAAGTACAGAGACTTCCGTAATGGTGGATGAGCTAATATTGTGATGATGATATTAACAACAATGATGAAGGTGGTGATGATGATGATGATGATGATGATGATGATGATGATAACCTCTAACAGCTGTGACGATGAGTAACACTGTTAGCTGCATTAAGTCTTTTGGTAGCTTGTTTTGTGGAGGCCCAAACATGTCTTCAGTCTCTGTCACTGAGTGTTTGGTTTGTGCATGTCCTTTTTATATACAACATAAGGGAGGGTTCCCAAGGCCAATTCCATTGTGCACCACTCTTCATTATGGGCTTTGCCAAGTGTTTGTCAGGCAGCATATTACTGTACATTACTGTGGCATTCATGTTCGCTTGTATCTTGCATCACCAACTTCTCACCCAGGTGTATAGGCTCCATTATCTGCAGCTTCTGCAACACGCAAGGAGACCGCACTGAATAATATCCGAGTGCAACAGAGAGTCTGATTCAGCACGGACGGTGGAGCGTTGGGTCCACAGAAATATTACAGTATCATCTTTACACCAAATCCAATACTGCATTTGCTGATACAGACAATGTATGTAGAGCCATATTTAACTTAAATCAGTCAGTACGGGGTGAGTTAGAGGACTGTATCCAGGGTCGCTGTGTGGAATGCAGGTCCGTGGAAATTGAATGAATCATTAATTGTGGAGATACAAAACTTTTTAATTCACGAACACTTTTTTTTTTATATAAATAACCATAACATACATAATAAATAATAATTCATTTAATACTCTCATTAATTAACAACACGTTTTGGTTTAAATTTCTGAGTTTCAATATTTCGCTGACCTTATTTTAAGGATTTATTAAAGGTTATATTTTAACACAGAATATGGGTCACTTATGTCATATCCCTCAGCGTTATTAATACGTGAGTGCCCTGTTATAGGAATACTTGGTCTTTTTCTTTCTTGAACCATAGCAGAAGTTGCAAGTCTCGTCGCACTCAGTAAGTACATTGCGTATGCAATCACAGCGGCTAATTTATGCACGCCCATGCAACGGCGTTCACATGGACAGACACGCCTGCGTTTCTCCAACCACTCCCCCGTCACCACCCCCAAACGCTTACGGCCTGTCACTCACTCTGCGATGGATTCCTGTACGCATCTATAATCGCAGTGTGATTGCCGTGCATGTGCCATGCGGTATATACGCATGGGCGGTACGCAACAATTGGCTGATCTGCATACGCCGTTGTAATTGCGATCCGTGCTGAATCAGGCGCAGAGTATTTTAATCAGTATACGAAATGCTACAATGCAGCGGCTGCAGCTTTCTTCCACGCCAGGTTCCACTGCGCTTCGCATACAGACAGATATACAGGTGATCAGCGCCGTCTCCTTGTGCATCCTAGTAGCATCGGATTGTGAATAAGATGCCAGACGGAGCAGCGGGTGAGGATTAACAGACAGTAAAAAGGTTGACAGTGTCTAGATAGGCCCCAGATGTTAGACAGTCAATAGGTCAACAGGGACAATAGGTTGACCCAAAAATGGTTGACACATGCGGTTTTTTTTTTTCTAGCCCTAATCTTCACCTTAACCCTCCCTACTGGTGCCTGACCCTAACCCTGACCCTAACCCTCCTTCCTGGTGCCTGACCCTAACCCTCCCTACTGGTGCCTGACCCTAACCCTTCTTTCTGGTGCCTGACCCTAACCCTCCCTCCTGGTGCCTGACCCTAACCCTCCCTCCTGGTGCCTGACCCTAACCCTCCCTCCTGGTGCCTAACTCTAACCCTCCTTCCTGGTGCCTGACCCTAACCCTCCCTCCTGGTGCCTGACCCTAACCCTCCCTACTGGTGCCTGACCCTAACCCTCCCTACTGGTGCCTGACCCTAACCCTCCCTTCTAGTGCCTGACCCTAACCCTCCGGTAAGTGCCTAACCCCAACCGTCAGGGTAGGTGCCTAACCTTAACCATCCCTTCTAGTGCCTAACCCTCCGGTAAGTGCTTAAACCAACCATCAGGGTAAGCGCCTAACCCTAACAAAACAAAAAAAATCATGTCTACCATTTTTGTGTTGGCCTTTTTGACAATGTCGAACATTTGTACCTGTCAACCTATTGTCCCAGACGATCTTTTGTCCCTGTCGACCTATTGATTGTTAAACATCTGGTGCAGATGTATTAAGCTGTGGAGAGTGATAAATGACCAACCAATCAGTGCCTGTAATTTTTCAAATGCAGCCTGTAACATGACAGTTAGGAGCTGATCGGTTGGCCGTTTATCACTCTCCAGGTTATCACTGTCCAGAGCTTCATTATATATACAGTGTGTGTGTGTGTATGTGTATATATATATATATTTACATTTTTTTTTTCTTTTCCTATCTATAGTCCGGAACGGGCGGAGTTGCAGGGACCAGACGTCTCACTGGTTTGCAGTCGGGAAGCCGGTGGACCTAATCCCGACAGCCGGCTTCCCGACTGCTTAATCCCAGCGAGGGTTAAATGACTGGTGTCTAAATCCAGAATGTCATTTTACCAACGCCGGGAGACCGGCACCCAGCATCCCGATCGAAGGGGCGCCAAGCGCGGATAGCCATGCGGGGGGGGTGGTTTAGGGTTCCCGGTAGAGGACTTATGGTTAGGTACCCCCCTGGGAGGATAGGGTTAGGCTAGGGGTAGGGTTAGGGTTAGGCACCCCTGGGGGGGGAGGGGGGGTTAGGTTCAGGCACTTAGAGGGATGATTAGGGTTAGGCACGGGGGGAAGGTTAGAGTTAGGTACCCCCCCGGGAAGTTAGGGTTAGGCTAGGGGGAGGGTTAGGGTTAGGCACCCCCCCGGGGGACTTAGGTTTAGGCGGGGAAGGTGGGGTTAGGTTTAGGCACTGGGGGGGAAAGGTTAGGGTTAGGCACCCCTAAGAGAGGGTTAGGGGGTAGAATTAGGTTAGTGAATACTTTACCTGGGGACGATCGGGATTTTCATCCTTGTCGGGCTGCCGCTGTTGGGATTTGAACCGCCGGGCATGGGTCTGGCGGTAAATCATACCGATTCCATCTCGCTCACACCGCGTATATTGCGCCACATGAGGCTGGACGAGGACACATCACTATTAACTTTTTACATGTCTCTGATTCCTGTTATTCCTGTCACAGTGAAGATACGTGGGTCTGCGCCTCTCTAAAATAAATACCCTTACCTATGCTCTAGATCCACAGAGGTATCTATGTCCATATACTTATAAATATTATGGGGGTATTTAGATCCGGCTATTGGCCAGTAGTTATGTATATCGGTGCACAACATTTACCTGAGCTTGGGGATTTAATAGGGTAACTAATCAGCAGAACCATAACAGGGCTTCATGGCGCCCTGTGCCAGCCGTGCCGCTGATGTCATGCCGAGGGGGCTGGGCCGGCGGCGCACAGGAGCATCCTCAGGATTCTTAGGGTGCTGTACAGCCTGCCGGCTGCATGTACGGAGTGACACTGCCCTGCAGTCTGTGCGACGGCACCGCTGGCACATACCTAGTTACAGTGCTGCTAAGCACAGACATGGCAATATCCTAACATTTTACCCAAAGTATTTGTCTTATATGCCAGCTAGCTGTGTTGCATTGCAGTGTCTGATTATAGTAGGTATCTGTACATAAGTTGTTACCATAGTGTGTGTGTGTGTGTCTGTGTGTGTGTGTGTCTGTGTGTGTGTGTGTGTGTGTGTGTCTGTGTGTGTCTGTGTGTGTGTGTGTGTGTGTCTGTGTGTGTGTGTGTGTGTGTGTCTGTGTGTGTGTGTGTGTGTGTGTGTGTGTGTGTGTGTGTGTGTGTGTGTTTTTCTCCCAACTGGTAGTTAAGTCTACCCTATTCTAGGGAATTACTTTCAATGTTGCAGCTGGAGTGAATGGAAAGTAAGAGTGTGGTATCCAGCATCTGCTAGGTACCAATCCATTGGTTTGCCGGTGCAGCTCAGCCCGCTGCAGCCATAATGAACTACTGCCCCACAATTCACAAGGCTCATCTAGGGCATATGGACAACTAGAAGTGGCGGCGACAGAGAGACCGGTTAGTGGCGGCGACAGAGAGGCCGGTTAATGGCGGCAACAGAGAGGCCGGTTAGTGGCGGCGACAGAGAGGCCGGTTAGTGGCGGCGACAGAGAGGCCGGTTAGTGGCAGCGACAGAGAGGCCAGTTAGTGGCATCCAGAGTCACTTACCGCAGAGAGCCAACAGATATTATCATACCTGACTACCCAACTTCAGAGGAAGAGCTGATTCACTAGTGATACTCAACACTAGGTGAGAACGTTCCAATTATTACACCAGATTGTGGATAAACATTGTCAGATTGCATCTGAACTGTGTTGCCTCTCTGTGTGTCTGGGGAATCCTTGCCTCTCTGTGTGTCTGGGGAACCTGTGCCTCTCTGTGTGTCTGGGGAATCCGTGCCTCTCTGTGTGTCTGGGGAATCCTTGCCTATCTGTGTGTCTGGGGAATCCGTGCCTCTCTGTGTGTCTGGGGAATCCTTGCCTATCTGTGTGTCTGGGGAATCCGTGCCTCTGTGTGTCTGGGGAATCCTTGCCTCTCTGTGTGTCTGGGGAATCCTTGCCTCTCTGTGTGTCTGGGGAATCCTTGCCTCTCTGTGTGTCTGGGGAATCCGTGCCTCTCTGTGTGTCTGGGGAATCCGTGCCTCTGTGTGTCTGGGGAATCCCTGCCTCTCTGTGTGTCTGGGGAATCCTTGCCTCTCTGTGTGTCTGGGGAATCCTTGCCTCTCTGTGTGTCTGGGGAATCCTTGCCTCTCTGTGTGTCTGGGGAATCCTTGCCTCTCTGCTGGGGTGAGGCTTTAGTGAAGAGCTGTTGCTGAAAGAAGACTTCCCCACCAAGGTACAGATGTGTCCTCCTACACCTTTTCCTTTTTTGCTTCATTTGGCAACTATGATCTGTATGTGCACCACACAATTATTACCCTTACTACTTGTATCACGAGCGTGTGTCTTGAGGGCTAACTAATGAGCTTGTAGTTGAAGATGTCCTTAGAGGGTACACCAGGGGGAGTAAATCCTTTTTACATAGACTTGCACTTGTAATCAGCCTGAGTCTATTGACAGCTCCCTACAGCTTCACAGAGCTTAGTCTCTCCCACAGATGCTACTGCAGCCATGGCAATGATGGACAACCTCTTCCTGCCCCAGGTACTCCACCAACACTCCCCCTCCAGTATAGACCAATATTGCAGCTCCCGGCAAAGTCCCCACTCAGCACCCAAACCCCCACATGGACAGCGGGTCCCCTCTGTTACTCCTTATGTTCTCTCTGATGTGCTAATCCACTCCCTCCTCTCTATCCCTTCTCCTATGACCCGGCTCCATCTCTAGATGAGCCTCACGTGGCCGGTGACTCAGTTGGACTCATCTCCCCTAGAGAGCATGGACTCTGTCTCTCATTAACAGGTACATCAGCACTCCCCTACAAATACAAGCACACCTGCACATTATACACAGGTCTATCTGCTGCTCCCGGTGGTACACAAGTCTTCTAGTACCTTCCAATCCTCACATACAATGTACATATATTACACAAAAAATAATCATTACATCACAGTTACTCCTTAGCTTAAGTACTTAGACCCATTTTACTTTACCCCCTAACAGGGGTCACACCTGCTGAATTCAAGGCATATTAAAGACTTAGTAATTGAATTGTGTTTGTTCTGTGATGGAGAAAGACATATGAACCTCTATGTGGTACAGCATGCTGTAATCCTGATATGCTAGTATACTGCTATGCTAGCATATTACTTTGCTTAAATACTGCTAAGCTGATGCTGTAATACTGTCTTGTCACTACTGAAACATTACTGTTAGGAGACCTGTGATGGGATGACTCTCTGTTTGGAGACCTGTGATGGGATGACTCTCTGTTTGGAGACCTGTGATGGGATGACTTTCTGTTTGGAGACCTGTGATGGGATGACTCTTTGTTTGGAGACCTGTGATGGGATGACTCTTTGTTTGGAGACCTGTGATGGGATGACTCTCTGTTTTGGAGACCTGTGATGGGATGACTCTCTGTTTTGGAGACCTGTGATGGGATGACTCTTTGTTTGGAGACCTGTGATGGGATGACTCTTTGTTTGGAGACCTGTGATGGGATGGCTCTTTGTTTGGAGACCTGTGATGGGATGACTCTCTGTTTTTGAGACCTGTGATGGGAAGACTCTGTTTTTGAGACCTGTGATGGGATGACTCTCTATTTTGGAGACCTGTGATGGGATGACTCTTTGTTTGGAGACCTGAGAATGGAATGACTCTCTGTTTGGAGACTTGTGATGGGATGACTCTCTGGAGACCTGTGATGGGATGAATCTCTGAAGACCTGTGATGGGATGACTCTCTGGAGACCTGTGATGGGATGACTCTCTGTTTGGAGACCTGTGATGGGATGACTCTCTGTTTGGAGACCTGTGATGGGATGACTCTCTGTTTGGAGACCTGTGATGGGATGACTCTCTGTTTGGAGACCACTTTGCTTCATTTATTTTCATTTTAACTCACTGATAGGTCCTGCATGTGGTTTATTATTAAATATCTTTACAAGTCTGTCTGTGTCCTAGCCAGATTAAATAATTGATTAAGCAACCTAAGCTCCTGCCTAGGGCCCAGTGGACACTGAGGGGAGCTGATTACTCTAACCATTTATTATGTGGGGGGTTTTTTTACAAACAGAGAGGAACCTCAAACCAGTGTAATTCCTATGTGGATTCTGGAAATGGGAAGGGTTTGGGTGTGACTGTACTGCTTTTGGATTGGTGAGGGCAGTGCAGAGGATTTCAGGAATCAATCCTATACTGCAATGTCAGGAAAAAATGTGCCTTGATGGCAGCATATGAGTGACAGGTGGAGCCCTTGTTGTGGTTTGCAGAGGCAGAATGATAGCAAGGCTTCTCCAGAGCAGGGCCTATGTATAATAGACAATCACTCCATATATAATATTTGCCCAAACCATTCATATTCCATGTTTGTGCATAATCTGCCCAGTTGGAATCCTCCAATAAAATGCATTAGTTTGTAGCAGAAATGAGAGCTGGGCTGGATTGTTATATTGGATACATAATGACTGTTATGTGTAAGTGATTGGGACCCTTTTATTATTAATTCCAGTAATATTGGATACATAATGACTGTTATGTGTAAGTGATGGGAACCTTTTATTATTAATTCCAGTTATATTGGATACATAATGACTGTTATGTGTAAGTGATAGGGACCCTTTTATCATTAATTCCAGTTATATTGGATACATAATGACTGTTATGTGTAAGTGATAGGGACCCTTTTATCATTAATTCCAGTTATATTGGATACATAATGACTGTTATGTGTAAGTGATGTGGACCCTTTTATCATTAATTCCAGTTATATTGGATACATAATGACTGTTATGTGTAAGTGATAGGGACCCTTTTATCATTAATTCCAGTTATATTGGATACATAATGACTGTTATGTGTAAGTGATGGGAACCTTTTATCATTAATTCCAGTTATATTGGATACATAATGACTGTTATGTGTAAGTGATGGGAACCTTTTATCATTAATTCCAGTTATATTGGATACATAATGAATGTTATGTGTAAGTGATAGGGACCCTTTTATTATTAATTCCAGTTATATTGGATACATAATGACTGTTATGTGTAAGTGATAGGGACCCTTTTATTATTAATTCCAGTAATATTGGATACATAATGACTGTTATGTGTAAGTGATGGGAACCTTTTATCATTAATTCCAGTTATATTGGATACATAATGACTGTTATGTGTAAGTGATGTGGACCCTTTTATCATTAATTCCAGTTATATTGGATACATAATGACTGTTATGTGTAAGTGATGTGGACCCTTTTATCATTAATTCCAGTTATATTGGATACATAATGACTGTTATGTGTAAGTGATGGGGACCCTTTTATCATTAATTCCAGTTATATTAGATACATAATGACTGTTATGTGTAAGTGATGGGGACCCTTTTATCATTAATTCCAGTTATATTGGATACATAATGACTGTTATGTGTAAGTGATAGGGACCCTTTTATCATTAATTCCAGTTATATTGGATACATAATGACTGTTATGTGTAAGTGATGGGGACCCTTTTATCATTAATTCCAGTTATATTAGATACATAATGACTGTTATGTGTAAGTGATAGGGACCTTTTATCATTAATTCCAGTTATATTGGATACATAATGACAGTTATGTGTAAGTGATGGGGACCCTTTTATCATTAATTCCAGTTATATTAGATACATAATGACTGTTATGTGTAAGTGATGGGGACCCTTTTATCATTAATTCCAGTTATATTGGATACATAATGACTGTTATGTGTAAGTGATAGGGACCCTTTTATCATTAATTCCAGTTATATTGGAAACATAATGACTGTTATGTGTAAGTGATAGGGACCCTTTTATCATTAATTCCAGTTATATTGGATACATAATGACTGTTATGTGTAAGTGATGGGGACCCTTTTATCATTAATTCCAGTTATATTGGATACATAATGACTGTTATGTGTAAGTGATGGGGACCCTTTTATCATTAATTCCAGTTATATTGGATACATAATGACTGTTATGTGTAAGTGATGGGGAACTTTTTATCATTAATTCCAGTTATATTGGATACATAATGACTGTTATGTGTAAGTGATAGGGACCCTTTTATCATTAATTCCAGTTATATTGGATACATAATGACTGTTATGTGTAAGTGATAGGGACCCTTTTATCATTAATTCCAGTTATATTGGATACATAATGACTGTTATGTGTAAGTGATGGGGACCCTTTTATCATTAATTCCAGTTATATTGGATACATAATGACTGTTATGTGTAAGTGATGGGGACCCTTTTATCATTAATTCCAGTTATATTGGATACATAATGACTGTTATGTGTAAGTGATAGGGACCCTTTTATCATTAATTCCAGTTATATTGGATACATAATGACTGTTATGTGTAAGTGATGGGGACCCTTTTATCATTAATTCCAGTTATATTGGATACATAATGACTGTTATGTGTAAGTGATAGGGACCTTTTATCATTAATTCCAGTTATATTGGATACATAATGACTGTTATGTGTAAGTGATAGGGACCCTTTTATCATTAATTCCAGTTATATTGGATACATAATGACTGTTATATGTAAGTGATGGGGACCCTTTTATCATTAATTCCAGTTATATTGGATACATAATGACTGTTATGTGTAAGTGATGGGGACGCTTTTATCATTAATTCCAGTTATATTGGATACATAATGACTGTTATGTGTAAGTGATGGGGACCCATTTATCATTAATTCCAGTTATATTGGATACATAATGACTGTTATGTGTAAGTGATGGGGACCCTTTTATGATTAATTCCAGTTATATTGGATACATAATGACTGTTATGTGTAAGTGATGGGGACCCTTTTATGATTAATTCCAGTTATATTGGATACATAATGACTGTTATGTGTAAGTGATGGGGACCCTTTTATGATTAATTCCAGTTATATTGGATACATAATGACTGTTATGTGTAAGTGATAGGGACCCTTTATCATTAATTCCAGTTATATTGGATACATAATGACTGTTATGTGTAAGTGATGTGGACCCTTTTATCATTAATTCCAGTTATATTGGATACATAATGACTGTTATATGTAAGTGATAGGGACCCTTTTATCAGTAATTCCAGTTATATTGGATACATAATGACTGTTATGTGTAAGTGATAGGGACCCTTTTATCATTAATTCCAGTTATATTGGATACATAATGACTGTTATGTGTAAGTGATAGGGACCCTTTATCATTAATTCCTGTTATATTGGATACATAATGACTGTTATGTGTAAGTGATGGGGACCCTTTTATCATTAATTCCAGTTATATTGGATACATAATGACTGTTATGTGTAAGTGATGGGGACCCTTTTATCATTAATTCCAGTTATATTAGATACATAATGACTGTTATGTGTAAGTGATGGGGACCCTTTTATCATTAATTCCAGTTATATTGGATACATAATGACTGTTATGTGTAAGTGATAGGGACCCTTTTATCAGTAATTCCAGTTATATTGGATACATAATGACGGTTATGTGTAAGTGATGGGGACCTTTTATCATTAATTCCAGTTATATTGGATACATAATGACGGTTATGTGTAAGTGATAGGGACCCTTTTATCAGTAATTCCAGTTATATTGGATACATAATGACTGTTATGTGTAAGTGATGGGGACCCTTTTATCATTAATTCCAGTTATATTGGATACATAATGACTGTTATGTGTAAGTGATGGGGACCCTTTTCTCATTAATTCCAGTTATATTGGATACATAATGACTGTTATGTGTAAGTGATGGGGACCCTTTTATCATTAATTCCAGTTATATTGGATACATAATGACTGTTATGTGTAAGTGATGGGGACCCTTTTATCATTAATTCCAGTTATATTGGATAAATAATGACTGTTATGTGTAAGTGATGGGGACCCTTTTATCATTAATTCCAGTTATATTGGATACATAATGACTGTTATGTGTAAGTGATGTGGACCCTTTTATCATTAATTCCAGTTATATTGGATACATAATGACTGTTATGTGTAAGTGATAGGGACCCTTTTATCATTAATTCCAGTTATATTGGATACATAATGACTGTTATGTGTAAGTGATGGGAACCTTTTATTATTAATTCCAGTTATATTGGATACATAATGACTGTTATGTGTAAGTGATAGGGACCCTTTTATTATTAATTCCAGTAATATTGGATACATAATGACTGTTATGTGTAAGTGATGGGAACCTTTTATCATTAATTCCAGTTATATTGGATACATAATGACTGTTATGTGTAAGTGATGTGGACCCTTTTATCATTAATTCCAGTTATATTGGATACATAATGACTGTTATGTGTAAGTGATGTGGACCCTTTTATCATTAATTCCAGTTATATTGGATACATAATGACTGTTATGTGTAAGTGATAGGGACCCTTTTATCATTAATTCCAGTTAAATTGGATACATAATGACTGTTATGTGTAAGTGATAGGGACCCTTTTATCATTAATTCCAGTTATATTGGATACATAATGACTGTTATGTGTAAGTGATGGGGACCTTTTATCATTAATTCCAGTTATATTGGATACATAATGACTGTTATGTGTAAGTGATAGGGACCCTTTTATCATTAATTCCAGTTATATTGGATACATAATGACTGTTATGTGTAAGTGATAGGGACCTTTTATCATTAATTCCAGTTATATTGGATACATAATGACTGTTATGTGTAAGTGATGGGGAACCTTTTATCATTAATTCCAGTTATATTGGATACATAATGACTGTTATGTGTAAGTGATGGGGACCCTTTTATCATTAATTCCAGTTATATTAGATACATAATGACTGTTATGTGTAAGTGATGGGGACCCTTTTATCATTAATTCCAGTTATATTGGATACATAATGACTGTTATGTGTAAGTGATAGGGACCCTTTTATCATTAATTCCAGTTATATTGGATACATAATGACTGTTATGTGTAAGTGATGGGGACCCTTTTATCATTAATTCCAGTTATATTGGATACATAATGACTGTTATAAGTAAGTGATGGGGACCCTTTTATCATTAATTCCAGTTATATTGGATACATAATGCCTGTTATGTGTAAGTGATGGGGACCCTTTTATCATTAATTCCAGTTATATTGGATACATAATGACTGTTATGTGTAAGTGATGGGGACCCTTTTATCATTAATTCCAGTTATATTGGATACATAATGACTGGTATGTGTAAGTGATGGGGACCCTTTTATCATTAATTCCAGTTATATTGGATACATAATGACTGTTATGTGTAAGTGATAGGGACCTTTTATCATTAATTCCAGTTATATTGGATACATAATGACTGTTATGTGTAAGTGATGGGGAACCTTTTATCATTAATTCCAGTTATATTGGATACATAATGACTGTTATGTGTAAGTGATGGGGACCCTTTTATCATTAATTCCAGTTATATTAGATACATAATGACTGTTATGTGTAAGTGATGGGGACCCTTTTATCATTAATTCCAGTTATATTGGATACATAATGACTGTTATGTGTAAGTGATAGGGACCCTTTTATCATTAATTCCAGTTATATTGGATACATAATGACTGTTATGTGTAAGTGATGGGGACCCTTTTATCATTAATTCCAGTTATATTAGATACATAATGACTGTTATGTGTAAGTGATAGGGACCTTTTATCATTAATTCCAGTTATATTGGATACATAATGACAGTTATGTGTAAGTGATGGGGACCCTTTTATCATTAATTCCAGTTATATTAGATACATAATGACTGTTATGTGTAAGTGATGGGGACCCTTTTATCATTAATTCCAGTTATATTGGATACATAATGACTGTTATGTGTAAGTGATAGGGACCCTTTTATCATTAATTCCAGTTATATTGGAAACATAATGACTGTTATGTGTAAGTGATAGGGACCCTTTTATCATTAATTCCAGTTATATTGGATACATAATGACTGTTATGTGTAAGTGATGGGGACCCTTTTATCATTAATTCCAGTTATATTGGATACATAATGACTGTTATGTGTAAGTGATGGGGAACTTTTTATCATTAATTCCAGTTATATTGGATACATAATGACTGTTATGTGTAAGTGATGGGGAACTTTTTATCATTAATTCCAGTTATATTGGATACATAATGACTGTTATGTGTAAGTGATAGGGACCCTTTTATCATTAATTCCAGTTATATTGGATACATAATGACTGTTATGTGTAAGTGATAGGGACCCTTTTATCATTAATTCCAGTTATATTGGATACATAATGACTGTTATGTGTACGTGATGTGGACCCTTTTATCATTAATTCCAGTTATATTGGATACATAATGACTGTTATGTGTAAGTGATGGGGACCCTTTTATCATTAATTCCAGTTATATTGGATACATAATGACTGTTATGTGTAAGTGATAGGGACCTTTTATCATTAATTCCAGTTATATTTGATACATAATGACTGTTATGTGTAAGTGATAGGGACCCTTTTATCATTAATTCCAGTTATATTGGATACATAATGACTGTTATATGTAAGTGATGGGGACCCTTTTATCATTAATTCCAGTTATATTGGATACATAATGACTGTTATGTGTAAGTGATGGGGACGCTTTTATCATTAATTCCAGTTATATTGGATACATAATGACTGTTATGTGTAAGTGATGGGGACCCTTTTATCATTAATTCCAGTTATATTGGATACATAATGACTGTTATGTGTAAGTGATGGGGACCCTTTTATGATTAATTCCAGTTATATTGGATACATAATGACTGTTATGTGTAAGTGATGGGGACCCTTTTATGATTAATTCCAGTTATATTGGATACATAATGACTGTTATGTGTAAGTGATGGGGACCCTTTTATGATTAATTCCAGTTATATTGGATACATAATGACTGTTATGTGTAAGTGATAGGGACCCTTTATCATTAATTCCAGTTATATTGGATACATAATGACTGTTATGTGTAAGTGATGTGGACCCTTTTATCATTAATTCCAGTTATATTGGATACATAATGACTGTTATATGTAAGTGATAGGGACCCTTTTATCAGTAATTCCAGTTATATTGGATACATAATGACTGTTATGTGTAAGTGATAGGGACCCTTTTATCATTAATTCCAGTTATATTGGATACATAATGACTGTTATGTGTAAGTGATAGGGACCCTTTTATCAGTAATTCCAGTTATATTGGATACATAATGACTGTTATGTGTAAGTGATAGGGACCCTTTTATCATTAATTCCTGTTATATTGGATATATAATGACTGTTATGTGTAAGTGATGGGGACCCTTTTATCATTAATTCCAGTTATATTGGATACATAATGACTGTTATGTGTAAGTGATGGGGACCCTTTTATCATTAATTCCAGTTATATTAGATACATAATGACTGTTATGTGTAAGTGATGGGGACCCTTTTATCATTAATTCCAGTTATATTGGATACATAATGACTGTTATGTGTAAGTGATAGGGACCCTTTTATCAGTAATTCCAGTTATATTGGATACATAATGACGGTTATGTGTAAGTGATGGGGACCTTTTATCATTAATTCCAGTTATATTGGATACATAATGACGGTTATGTGTAAGTGATAGGGACCCTTTTATCAGTAATTCCAGTTATATTGGATACATAATGACTGTTATGTGTAAGTGATGGGGACCCTTTTATCATTAATTCCAGTTATATTGGATACATAATGACTGTTATGTGTAAGTGATGGGGACCCTTTTATCATTAATTCCAGTTATATTGGATACATAATGACTGTTATGTGTAAGTGATGGGGAACTTTTTATCATTAATTCCAGTTATATTGGATACATAATGACTGTTATGTGTAAGTGATGGGGACCCTTTTCTCATTAATTCCAGTTATATTGGATACATAATGACTGTTATGTGTAAGTGATGGGGACCCTTTTATCATTAATTCCAGTTATATTGGATACATAATGACTGTTATGTGTAAGTGATGGGGACCCTTTTATCATTAATTCCAGTTATATTGGATAAATAATGACTGTTATGTGTAAGTGATGGGGACCCTTTTATCATTAATTCCAGTTATATTGGATACATAATGACTGTTATGTGTAAGTGATGTGGACCCTTTTATCATTAATTCCAGTTATATTGGATACATAATGACTGTTATGTGTAAGTGATGGGGACCCTTTTATCATTAATTCCAGTTATATTGGATACATAATGACTGTTATGTGTAAGTGATGGGGACCCTTTTATCATTAATTCCAGTTATATTGGATACATAATGACTGTTATGTGTAAGTGATAGGGACCCTTTTATCATTAATTCCAGTTATATTGGATAAATAATGACTGTTATGTGTAAGTGATGGGGACCCTTTTATCATTAATTCCAGTTATATTGGATACATAATGACTGTTATGTGTAAGTGATAGGGACCCTTTTATCATTAATTCCAGTTATATTGGATACATAATGACTGTTATGTGTAAGTGATGGGGACCCTTTTATCATTAATTCCAGTTATATTGGATACATAATGACTGTTATATGTAAGTGATAGGGACCCTTTTATCATTAATTCCAGTTATATTGGATACATAATGACTGTTATGTGTAAGTGATAGGGACCCTTTTATCATTAATTCCAGTTATATTGGATACATAATGACTGTTATGTGTAAGTGATGGGGACCCTTTTATCATTAATTCCAGTTATATTGGATACATAATGACTGTTATGTGTAAGTGATAGGGACCCTTTTATCATTAATTCCAGTTATATTGGATACATAATGACTGTTATGTGTAAGTGATAGGGACCCTTTTATCATTAATTCCAGTTATATTGGATACATAATGACTGTTATGTGTAAGTGATGGTGACCCTTTTATCATTAATTCCAGTTATATTGGATACATAATGACTGTTATGTGTAAGTGATAGGGACCCTTTTATCATTAATTCCAGTTATATTGGATACATAATGACTGTTATGTGTAAGTGATAGGGACCCTTTTATCATTAATTCCAGTTATATTGGATACATAATGACTGTTATGTGTAAGTGATGGGGACCCTTTTATCATTAATTCCAGTTATATTGGATACATAATGACTGTTATGTGTAAGTGATGGGGACCCTTTTATCATTAATTCCAGTTATATTGGATACATAATGACTGTTATGTGTAAGTGATGGGGACCCTTTTATCATTAATTCCAGTTATATTGGATACATAATGACTGTTATGTGTAAGTGATGGGGACCCTTTTATCATTAATTCCAGTTATATTGGATACATAATGACTGTTATGTGTAAGTGATGGGGACCCTTTTATCATTAATTCCAGTTATATTGGATATATAATGACTGTTATCTGTAAGTGATGGGGACCCTTTTATCATTAATTCCAGTTATATTGGATACATAATGACTGTTATGTGTAAGTGATGGGGACCCTTTTATCATTAATTCCAGTTATATTGGATACATAATGACTGTTATGTGTAAGTGATGGGGACCCTTTTATCATTAATTCCAGTTATATTGGATACATAATGACTGTTATGTGTAAGTGATAGGGACCCTTTTATCATTAATTCCAGTTATATTGGATACATAATGACTGTTATGTGTAAGTGATGGGGACCTTTTATCATTAATTCCAGTTATATTGGATACATAATGACTGTTATGTGTAAGTGATGTGGACCCTTTTATCATTAATTCCAGTTATATTGGATACATAATGACTGTTATGTGTAAGTGATAGGGACCCTTTTATCATTAATTCCAGTTATATTGGATACATAATGACTGTTAGGTGTAAGTGATGGGGACCCTTTTATCATTAATTCCAGTTATATTGGATACGTAATGACTGTTATGTGTAAGTGATAGGGACCCTTTTATCATTAATTCCAGTTATATTGGATACATAATGACTGTTATGTGTAAGTGATGGGGACCCTTTTATCATTAATTCCAGTTATATTGGATACATAATGACTGTTATGTGTAAGTGATAGGGACCCTTTTATCATTAATTCCAGTTATATTGGATACATAATGTCTGTTATGTGTAAGTGATGGGGACCCTTTTATCATTAATTCCAGTTATATTGGATACATAATGACTGTTATGTGTAAGTGATGGGGACCCTTTTATCATTAATTCCAGTTATATTGGATACATAATGACTGTTATGTGTAAGTGATGGGGACCCTTTTATCATTAATTCCAGTTATATTGGATACATAATGACTGTTATGTGTAAGTGATGGGGAACTTTTTATCATTAATTCCAGTTATATTGGATACATAATGACTGTTATGTGTAAGTGATAGGGACCCTTTTATCATTAATTCCAGTTATATTGGATACATAATGACTGTTATGTGTAAGTGATAGGGACCCTTTTATCATTAATTCCAGTTATATTGGATACATAATGACTGTTATGTGTAAGTGATAGGGACCTTTTATCATTAATTCCAGTTATATTGGATACATAATGACTGTTATGTGTAAGTGATAGGGACCCTTTTATCATTAATTCCAGTTATATTGGATACATAATGACTGTTATGTGTAAGTGATAGGGACCCTTTTATCAGTAATTCCAGTTATATTGGATACATAATGACTGTTATGTGTAAGTGATAGGGACCCTTTTATCATTAATTCCAGTTATATTGGATACATACTGACTGTTATGTGTAAGTGATAGGGACCCTTTTATCATTAATTCCAGTTATATTGGATACATAATGACTGTTATGTGTAAGTGATGGGGACCCTTTTATCATTAATTCCAGTTATATTGGATACATAATGACTGTTATGTGTAAGTGATGGGGACCCTTTTATCATTAATTCCAGTTATATTAGATACATAATGACTGTTATGTGTAAGTGATGGGGACCCTTTTATCATTAATTCCAGTTATATTGGATACATAATGACTGTTATGTGTAAGTGATAGGGACCCTTTTATCATTAATTCCAGTTATATTGGATACATAATGACTGTTATGTGTAAGTGATAGGGACCCTTTTATCATTAATTCCAGTTATATTGGATACATAATGACTGTTATGTGTAAGTGATGGGGACCCTTTTATCATTAATTCCAGTTATATTGGATACATAATGACTGTTATGTGTAAGTGATGGGGACCCTTTTATCATTAATTCCAGTTATATTGGATACATAATGACTGTTATGTGTAAGTGATGGGGACCCTTTTATCCTTAATTCCAGTTATATTGGATACATAATGACTGTTATGTGTAAGTGATGGGGACCCTTTTATCATTAATTCCAGTTATATTGGATACATAATGACTGTTATGTGTAAGTGATGGGGACCCTTTTATCATTAATTCCAGTTATATTGGATACATAATGACTGTTATGTGTAAGTGATAGGGACCCTTTTATCATTAATTCCAGTTATATTGGATATATAATGACTGTTATGTGTAAGTGATGGGGACCCTTTTATCATTAATTCCAGTTATATTGGATACATAATGACTGTTATGTGTAAGTGATGTGGACCCTTTTATCATTAATTCCAGTTATATTGGATACATAATGACTGTTATATGTAAGTGATGGGGACCCTTTTATCATTAATTCCAGTTATATTGGATACATAATGACTGTTATGTGTAAGTGATGGGGACCCTTTTATCATTAATTCCAGTTATATTGGATACATAATGACTGTTATGTGTAAGTGATAGGGGACCCTTTTATCATTAATTCCTGTTATATTGGATAAATAATGACTGTTATGTGTAAGTGATGGGGACCCTTTTATCATTAATTCCAGTTATATTGGATACATAATGACTGTTATGTGTAAGTGATGTGGACCCTTTTATCATTAATTCCAGTTATATTGGATACATAATGACTGTTATGTGTAAGTGATAGGGACCCTTTATCATTAATTCCAGTTATATTGGATACATAATGACTGTTATGTGTAAGTGATGTGGACACTTTTATCATTAATTCCAGTTATATTGGATACATAATGA
>JAUIMM010002542.1:0-30637 GCA_031769625.1 Taudactylus pleione
GACCATCGCGACCATCATCATGGACGCTCGCATAAGCTGTGGGTGGTAACCCACAGCTATGCGAGCGTCCAAAAGGCAGCTCCAAATTTAAATAGGACGGCCCTGATTCAGAGCGAGCGCTCTGGTCAGAGCATCCGGCTCTGAATCAGGCCCTCTGACCGCGTGTACCCTCCATTACGCTCTGTTGCTTATTTTAGTGTTATAATCGCTAATGCAGCAATGTACAGTATTGTATTGTACTGTAAGTCACTCGTTTCACTTTTTTGGTCATGTACTATGTAAGGTGCTGCGAACGTTTGTGGTGCCATAAAAAATAAAGGATAATAATAATAATAATAATAATAATAATAATAATAATAATAAAAATAATATGATAAAACTTGTTGATAAATAAGGCCCTAAATAAGATGTTTACTGGCAATTCCAATATTCTATGTCTATCACAGGGATGTGCAGTCAGGATAGGTAGGGGAGGCAGAGCCTCTCCTGTCATACTCCCTGTCAGACTGAGTTTTTACTATAAAATGATTAGAATAATACAAAGAAGATATATATAACTTATAAATATCTTCTTTGTACTATTCAGATCCTTTTTATAGGCAAAACTCACCAAAATTGCAGCACTCCCTGGAAATACAGGGAGAGTTGAGGCAGTAAGAGCTCAGCCTCACCTCTGATAGCTCAGATGCTGCCTGGTGCTGGGGACTCTGCCACAAGATGAGAAGGGGCTGCTGTGTACAACAGGACACTGTCTAGGGGCTTGTAAATCACTATGTAACAGAAGAATAGGGGTTTTTCCTGCAGACACCAGTAGCTGGCACCTCATCACTATGCAGGGACTGGCACCTTCTGTGTAAAGCTGGGTACACATTACATGATGTGTACGAAGCGCACGTACCTGGTCTATCAACAGAGATCTCCATAGTGACGCAGTAGGAGGCGTGTTGTCAGTGATCACTGATGGACCTTATTACTACAACCCCCTCCTGCATGTCCTGGAGGCCTAATTAGAGCTGAAGTAACAATCATATAAAGCACCTGTGTTTATCATAGACAAATGCAATCTATATAATTCGCAAGATGAGTGACAGGTGATCAGTTATCTGAAAGCTCCATCTATAGTTGCCAGCCATCAATAATGAGAAATACCTAATTTATTAATTTTTTTTTTTTTTACAGGGAACCAGTGTGTTCCCTGTACCATGAATGGCAAAATGTTAGGGCTGTGTTTGGATAAACTGCAGTACCTCTGTTTCACCAGAGGTGCTGCTCTTGTGGACATTGGTCATTACACCTTATCAGTATTTAGGACCTCATTCAGAGACGGTCACTAGCGCAAGGTCGATCGCAACGAGTGATTTTTTGTCATGTGCCCATGCGTGTAGTCGGCATTGCGCGTGCGCAAGCCAGTTCTTGCGAGCTAAATGGAGTCTGTCGTTAGTCACTACTTGGTCGTAGCTCTGATTGACAGATAGTTCCGTTTGTGGGTGATAACAGGGGAAGGTGCATGTGAATGGGGGCGTGGCGCTACGTAAAAAAGAGAAATGTCAAGGCGTGCATAAATTACTGAGCGGGTCATCGCACACGTCATACCGTAGCCTTTAAGATGCTACTTCTCGTAGTGCTTGAGTGAGCCCAGGGTCTACCTCAGGCACTGCGACTGCAGGCCATGGTTTCTGCCTCTGCCGATGTCTGGAGTCAATTAACAAAGTAACAGGTATTTGTCATTGCAATGTATATTAGCAAAGTGGTTGCGTTAATTGGCTTTTTTTTCTTTTTAAAAGGACATTACATTTGGTTGCTCTCGGTATGTGATATTTATATTACACTTGTTTGCAAAACCATTTAAAATATGTTTTATGCACCTTGCAGGACGTTGATCACATTCCAGGCCCTATTGATCAGACATGTTCCAGCTATCCTGATGCTCTGTCCTGCCGTGCAAACCAGTATTTCTGTTCCAGTTTATTCTAGTTTTGCTTAATCCGCCAATCCTGCACCGTTATTCAGCTCACAGTCTACATCTTCCAGTATAGAGATGTCATCAAACACCTGTATCCACTATTCCCCACAGGGACGTATCTATAACGGGTGCAGGGTGTGTGGGGAACAACCGCCCCTGGGTCCAGGGGGGCCCCGCACCGCATATCCTGCACCCATTATATTACTTACCTCTCCGGAGTCCCACGTCGGCGCGGGGGTCCGGCGCAGTAAAACGACTGGAAAATGGCAGCGGCGGCCATTTTCCCGTAATTTGTGCATGCGCAGTACAGGGAAAATGCCCGCCGTGGCCATTTTACCGGTGACCTGTGCATACACTATATACTCTGGGCACGCTCTAGTGCCCATAGTCTATAACTCCAGCGCTGGCCGCGCACAGCTCAGTGCACTGCCGGACAGAGAGGAGGGGGCCTGTGTCGGAGACTGCATAAGGGCCCCCTCCCTCTCTAGAAACGCCCCTGATTCCCCAGCATTGTGGGTGCTTAGCCCAGGGTCGGCAACAGAAGTTTTGGGGCCCGGTACAATGATGTCTCTGTGCCCCCCTCCACAGAGAGAGGTGTGTGAGTGTCACTCTCCACAGCAACTCCCAGTACCTGGCGCGGCAGCAGCAGCGGATCCCTGCCAGCGACGTCATATCCTGGTGCATGATCAGCGCTGCTGGCACTATAGCCTCGTTTACCAGGGCCACACTAAACCTTCAGGCCCGGGACAGGAGTACCCGTTGTACCCCTCTGTCACTGGGCCTTGCTTAGCCCCTGTGTGCTATTCTGCTTATTTTTCAGACACTATGCGGCATACTTGATGACAATGTGACTGCCTCCTCTGGGAGGAGGCAGCCTAGACCGGCATAGCAGGGGGGGCGTGACACTAATTTGGGGGCAGATCGGGGGCTTGACATGTCCTTGCCACACAATGCAGAGATTACCAGCATTGTGCAGCCAGGGGCTGGGACACGATGATGCAATTCAGCGTGAATCGCGTCATCGGCTGCCCCGGACTGACCTCTTACAAGGGAGAAGCAGAAGCCGATGGGGGGGGGTGGAGTGGAAGCAGGTGGGGGGATGTGGGCCGACCGGCAGACTTTCTCAATCTTCCGGGGTGCTGGGAGCACCACCCGATTTTTGAGAGGCTCCCGACCATCCCAGTAGAGTAGACAAGTTGTCACGCTTGCCACTGGAGTATTGAAAGCTGAGGTCCGAGGTTGTGGGGCAAATCGGAGGTGAGAGGCCTGAATGTATGATCTCCACATTCACAGGAATTGGACGTTGAAGAGACCTGATTAAAGGCGCAGAGTCTAACCTTCTGGGAGGAGTTCTCCAGTGACCCCTACCAATCGGAATATGGGTTTAAGCTGCACCCAGCAGGCAGGTCGTGGTCCTTTAATCAGATCTCCAAAACTCTTGGGAATAGAGACTCACACAGACCACGGCCCGAGGAATATGCCTCAGAAGAGGCACTGAAAAAGGCAAAAGATAATACTGGATGTACCCACATCTTTGAGATGTTCAGCACTCTGTTGCACTGGAAGAAGGTATTATCCACACTGGTAAAAGTGTTCCGACACACAGTTGTACTGAGAGAGGGCACCTGGCATGGTACTCTGGCGGAGGTGTTAGGATCCACAGTTGCACGGAGAAGTGGCACGGAGTTGCACACAGGCAGAGATGGAATAACGCACTGTTGCACGGAGAAGTGGCACGGAGTTGCACACAGGCAGAGGTGGTATGACGCTCTGTTGCACTGAGAAGTGGCACGGGGTTGCACACAGGCAGAGGTGGTATGACACACTGTTGCACCGAGAGGTGGCACGGGGTTGCACACAGGCAGAGGTGGTATGACGCACTGTTGCACCGAGAAGTGGCACGGGGTTGCACACAGGCAGAGATGGAATAACGCACTGTTGCACCGAGAAGTGGCACGGAGTTGCACACAGGCAGAGGTGGTATGACGCTCTGTTGCACCAAGAGGTGGCACGGACTTGCAAACAGGCAGAGGTGGCATGACGCTCTGTTGCACTGAGAAGTGGCACGGAGTTGTACACAGGGAGAGGTGGTATGACGCACTGTTGCACTGAGAGGTGGCACGGGGTTGCACACAGGCAGAGGTGGTATGACGCACTGTTGCACCGAGAAGTGGCACGGGGTTGCACACATGCAGAGGTGGTATGATGCACTGTTGCACCGAGAAGTGGCATGGGGTTGCACACAGGCAGAGGTGGTATGATGCACTGTTGCACTGAGAAGTGGCACGGGGTTGCACACAGGCAGAGGTGGTATGACGCACTGTTGCACCGAGAAGTGGCACGGGGTTGCACACAGGCAGAGGTGGTATGATGCACTGTTGCACTGAGAAGTGGCATGGGGTTGCACACAGGCAGAGGTGGTATGATGCACTGTTGCACCGAGAAGTGGCATGGGGTTGCACACAGGCAGAGGTGGTATGATGCACTGTTGCACTGAGAAGTGGCATGGGGTTGCACACAGGCAGAGGTGGTATGATGCACTGTTGCACTGAGAAGTGGCACTTGCAAGGACTTGAGGGTAGTCACAAGGGAACCTGGAACGAGGACACGACTTGTATGCACTAGAAATGACGAACGTTGTTCAGGCAACTTCCTGGTGTTCTGGGGCCAGTTATATACCCAGGAGTGGCAGTTGACAGCGTAGATAGATAGATAGATAGATAGATAGATAGATAGATAGATATGAGATAGATAGACAGATAGATATGAGATATATAGAGAGATAGATAGATAGATATGAGATAGATAGATAGATAGATAGATAGATAGATATGAGATAGATAGATAGATAGATAGATAGATAGATAGATAGATACTGTAGATATGAGATAGATAGATAGATACTGTAGATATGAGATAGATAGATAGATAGATAGATAGATAGATAGATAGATAGATAGATAGATAGATAGATAGATAGATAGATAGATAGATACTGTAGATATGAGATAGATAGATAGATACTGTAGATATGAGATAGATAGATAGATAGATAGATAGATAGATAGATAGATAGATAGATAGATAGATAGATTAATACTGTAGATAGATAGATAGATAGATAGATAGATAGATAGATAGATAGATAGATAGATAGATAGATAGATACTGTAGATATGAGATAGATAGATACTGTAGATATTAGATAGATATATAGATAGATAGATAGATAGATAGATAGATAGATAGATAGATACTGTAGATATGAGATAGATAGATACTGTAGATATGAGATAGATAGATACTGTAGATATGAGATAGATAGATAGATAGATAGATAGATAGATAGATAGATAGATAGATATGAGATATATAGATATGAGATATATATAGATAGATAGATATGAGATAGATACATATGATATATATATATATATATATATATATATATATATATATATATATATATATATATGATAGATAGATAGATAGATACTGTAGATATGAGATAGATAGATAGATACTGTAGATATGAGATAGATAGATAGATAGATAGATAGATAGATAGATAGATATGAGATAGATAGATAGATACTATAGATATGAGATAGATAGATAGATAGATAGATTAATACTGTAGATAGATAGATAGATAGATAGATAGATAGATAGATAGATAGATAGATAGATAGATAGATACTGTAGATATGAGATAGATAGATACTGTAGATATTAGATAGATATATAGATAGATAGATAGATAGATAGATAGATAGATAGATAGATAGATAGATAGATAGATAGATAGATAGATAGATAGATAGATAGATATATACTGTAGATATGAGATAGATAGATACTGTAGATATGAGATAGATAGATACTGTAGATATGAGATAGATAGATAGATAGATAGATAGATAGATAGATAGATAGATAGATAGATAGATAGATAGATAGATAGATAGATAGATAGATAGATAGATAAACTATTATTTTTTGCAGGTCAAAATAATTTACTACTTTCTGCCAATTTAATTATCAATTAGTACACATTTTAAATTATGAACTCATAGCAGTTCGTATTGATCAGCATTTTAAAGTAAACATTGTTTTATGTTGGGAAGTTGGAATATTGTACTACTGTATATGTTTTATAATGCACAGTACATTTGCAAACAAGATTGCTTTTATTATTTAGTTGTCTTGGCTAAATGAAGTCAGCAGTGGTTGGAGGACTATGTGTATGTAGGATAAGAAGACAGGTTTTAATCTTAACATGATGGGCTATTTAATAGCATACTGGGACTGTAGTATTTTATTATTCTCCACGTTTCCAGATGAGAGCATTTGATATGTGGTCCCCCGGGGGCTAAATTCATCAATGGCCATCTCTTTTTTATTATTGTACATGAGAAAAATGAGACTTCATGTTATGTTATTCCATTGGGCTGATTCATCAAAGTATCATAAAATCAGTTATTCTGTGTCTTGTTACAACAGCTCTGTAGAATAACATTAAGTGAAGAGTTGTTTGTCTCGAGTTTGATGAATACACCACTTTAATGTTGGTTAAACATCACAATTAAATTGGGCATTCTATTTAATTTAAAACCAGAATGACAGGTTAAAACTAAAAAAAAAAAAGGTAAATCTTTTGAATTGCAGAAAATATATCGGCTATAATTAGTCAACTGTTAAAACAAATACAGTACTTATTGCATTACATTGGTAAAATTGTTCAGACTGTGTTGGCAGTCATTAAATCACACACATCTACATGCTTTACTGAAGGAAACAGATAGATAGTAATGAGACAGACAGACAGAAATGAGACAGACAAACAGACAGATATAAGGGCCTGATTCAGAGCCGCTCGTAAGCGGCCGATCGTTCGTTCCGAGTGATGTTTGCACAACTGCGCATGCATATGGATCGTAATACGCATGCGCGAACCAGTCAGTGCGGCCGAAAATCGTTTGTTCGCTAAATAGTGAATGCCTGCTATTTTGAGTGACAGGAGGAGGCGTATGTGGGTGGTAACAGGGGAAGGTGCTTGAAAACGGGGGGTGGAGATCCGAACGCAGGCGTGCTTAAAGGTCAAAACGGGCGTTTTATGGGTGTGCATAATTAATACAGCAGCGTCATTGACCACGTCACTGGGTTATTTTATAGTCAGAACTGCTCGAAAGATTGCGGTAGGAAAAACCAACCACAAGAATAGCGAGCAGTTCATACGCTGGTCGATGTACTCGATTAATCTAATAAATAGCGGACATGATGTAGGATGCGAGCGGCCAGGGGGCGTCGTTTTCAAAAAAACGACCGCATGTTTTGTTCGCTCGTTCAGACCTAGAGGCGTGAACAGACCGTAAAGAGTGAACGGTTCATTTGAATAGCCACCCCTTTTTTCTGAACGAGCGAGCGCAAATAGCGTCCGGCTCTGAATGAGGTCCTAAATTAGATAGAACACACACACACGCACACACATACACAGATATGAGATAGATAGATAGATAGATAGATAGATAGATAGATAGACACCTGTCCATGAAATAGCTTTTGAGTGGATAGTTCCATTACTTTTGGCCCCTTAAAAAGTGGGAGGCACATATAGAAACCGTTGTAATTCCTACACCGTTCACCTGATTTGGATGTAATTACCCTCAAATTAAATCTGAAAGTCTGCAGTTAAAGCACATCTTGTTTCTGGTGGTGAATAGAGGCCAAAATATGAAATTTCTGTGAATGTCCCAATATTTATGCACCTCACTGTATATATACTGTATATATATATATATATATATATATATATAAAACTATATATACGCACATGAACTGCATAGCAAGCTTAGGTTTAGCCTTTACCAGCCATCAACATGATAAATGCAAAAATACATTAGGGGGTCAATTTGCTTAGAATCGAAAATTGGACGAGATCTGATTATCGGGTGATTTTAGGGATGATTTTCATCTCGCAAATTTACTACAGGTAAAGTCAGGTGAGTTAGAGAGAGATTTCTCTCTTCTCACTCGTAAAATTCAGGGGAGATAGCTAACACGATTCAACTCACCATCGGGCAAATCGGAAGTGCTTTTCACCTAAAAGATACATCTCTCAAATTTACCAAGAATCGGGATGACAAGCTCGGGTGAGATGACAGCAAACTCTCTGCCAAATTGAAGTTTTAAACACTCACCTCCAGAGCTGTGAGTTTGCCAGGGAAACATACACAGATCAGTGTGATTTGTGTATGTTTCTGCCTGTAAATAGTTAAATTAGGGTTATTTTTTTTTTTTAAAAAGACGTAGGGCCCCTCCACCAAAAGCCTAACCAGCCTCGGACTTGTCAGCCTGTCCTCGTGCCTAAACAGGGGAACAAAATGAGTAGGGTTCCACCGTAATTTAGGTCCCAGCAGCAGGCTGCAGGGCCAGTCCTGGTTTTAAGAATAGGGAAAAAAATTGCATAGGGGTCCCCCTATATTTAAAACCAGCACCGGACAAAACCAACCGTGGTGTAATGCCACAACCAGGAGACCCTATTACTGGGTCTCCAGGGCTAAAGCATTCTCACCCCAAGCTGGTCAGGCCAAGCCGGGGATCGATGGGGAGGTGGGGACCCCCGAAATAGGGGTCCCCCCTCTCCCGAAACCCCAGGCTTGGTCTGAAGCCCGGGGCTCTTCCCCGCACCCCTGGACTGTGGGTACGGGGGTAATAAAGTGTAAAATCAAAGTAAACTATTGTATTGTACAGTGGAACTACAGGTGCCAGCATGTCTGCCCTTTGGCACTTGTGGAACTACAAGTGCCAGCAGGCGGCCGGCACCCGTACTTCCACTGTAAAATAAATAGTTAAATAAAGACAGTACACACACACACCTTAAATAGTACAAGTTTATTACACACATACTGTACATCAATCACACATACTTACCTGCTGCCAGATGTTCACGTCCACTTATCCAAGTAGAATCCCGTTTGGAGGACCTGAAAAAATTATCCTATACTCACCTCCATCCTTGCGCTGGTCTCCATAGAATCCAGGGGGGTCTTTGCCCAAAAAACAAAAACTTACGCTCACGTGGGAACTGTCAGGAGCCGGAGCCAATCAGCGGCCGCTCTACAGTTAGCGGCCCCTGATTGGCTCCTGACCGTTCTTACTGTTCAGTCGGGAGCCGGTTAGCAGGGTATGTGGTCACACACATACACCGCTAACGTTAAGTTTTTGTTTTTTTGGCAAAGACCCCCCTGAATGCTACGGAGACCAGCGCGAGGATGGAGGTGAGTATAGGATCTTTTTTGCAGGGCCATGCACACGGATTTCTACTTGGGACAAGTGGACCGACCGGCTGGTACAGGTAAGTATGTGTGATTGATGTAATAAAGCTGTACTTTCTATGGTGTGTATGTTGTGTCTTAATTTAACAATTTATTTTATAGTGGGGGTGGGGGTAATTCCACAAGTGCAAAAGGGCAGGCATGCTGGCATCTATAGTTCCACTGTAAAATACAACAGTTTACTTCAATTTAACACTTTATTACCCACGTACCCACAGCCAAGGGGCGCGGGGAAGAGCCCCAGGCTTCAGACCAAGCCTTGGGTTCGGGAGAGTGGGACCCCTTCTTCTGGGGGTCCCCACCTCCCCTGAGATCCCCAGCTTGGCCTGAGTGACTTGGGGTGCTTTGGCCCTGGAGACCCAGTAATAGGGTCTCCGGGCTGTGGCATTACACCCCGGTCGTTTTGGGTCTGGTGCTGGTTTTAAATATAGGGGGACCCTTATGCAATTTTTCCCCCCTATATTTAAAACCAGGACTGGCCCTGCAGCCTGGTGCTGGTACCTAAATTACAGTGGAACCCTACTTGTTTTGTTCCCCATAATTTTAGGTACCAGAACAGGCTGACGAGTCCGGGGCTGGTTAGGCTTCTGGGGGGGGACCCTACGTCATTTTTAAAAAGAATTTAACCCGTTTTTTACAGGTCTAACACACAAGCAGCTTACACATATCTCACTGATATGTGCAGGTTGCTTGCTCGGGAGAGTTTTGTGGAGAGAAGACACTGCAATCTCGGGTGAGTAATCTCCTTCCAAACTTGCCACTCGGGGGCAGGGCCGTCTCTTCCATTGGGCTTAATGGGCAGTTGCCCAAGGGCCCCAAGCTTCAAGGGGCCCGCCATGCCCCCTTGCTGCCACGGCCACTTGGTAAATGTTTTTTTATTTTAAGCACTGTGTCCCGATCCGCCAGCTCCCCCCAACCCCCCCTCCATGACGAGCGACACCACAACCCCCCCCGCCCCGCGGTTGACGAGCACTCACCACCAGGGGCGGATTGGGCCCCCTGTGTGGCCGCCCTTTATTCCCCACTGCTCTTCTCCTCCGGCCTGGCTGGCCGCTGCTGCGATCAGAGCTTAGCTCTGATCAAGCAGCGTACTGTAGTTGAAGAAAAATGGCAGACGGGGGAGCTGCTGCGCATGCCCACCAGCAGCAGCTCCTCCCATAAGCCTTTGTGGAGCCGTCAGTCCATCCGCGGCCCGCCTCCATCACCCTCTTCATCTGCAGTCCAGCCCAGCCTTCCCTGCACGCACAGCAGCAGCAGCGGTAGCCGGCAGCCCACGGTGTGCACAGAAGGAGGAGCAGGAGCCAGCGCCGGCCAGTAAGTAAACTTTAACAAATTTGCCTGTCCGACTAGTGTCAAAGGGGGGGGGGTGTTGGATACACAGGGGGCTAGGGAATTCTGGGGAATGGTGAGGATGGGAAATGGAGAGGGTAAGAGACACGGGGCTGCGGAAGGTGCTGAGGGGGAGAGGATGGTGGTCAGGGGGAGAGGATGGTGGTGAGGGGCTGAGGAGCAGTGGATGGTTATGAGGTCTCAGGGTGGTGCTGAGGGCCTGGGGGGAATCAATGTTTGGGTTGTTTATTGTTTATTGTTTTCCCTGTGAGGGCAATCATTGAATCAATGTCTTATTTTTTGCTGTGTAGGACAATGTGTGTGCTTTGGGGACTGTTGTGTGTTTTTTTTTCCCCATGGGGGCCAAACTTTTTTCTTGTCGGGGCCCATGTGTTTTATTTTTTCCTGAGGGTGAATGGATGTTACATTCACCACAAAAAAAAAAAAAAGTGCAATAAATACCACCAGGCTAGAATAGAATAGGTGGATAGGGGCCCCAGTGCATTGCTTTGCCCAGGGCCCACACTGCTGTTAAGACAGCCCTGCTCGGGGGACAAATCTCGATCTGCTTCACCATCGGCCATCTCACTCTCAGCTAAACTCACTTCTTAGTAAATTTGTGAGTTTCAGGAGCCTCAAATCACTTAAGGATTCTGTCTTTGAACCTTATAAATACCCCTGCCTATACCTTCTAATATCCTTCCTATAAACCTCTAAGGATGACGCTAATTTGCGTACGCAGTCATACAGTAAATAAAGACTCCAGACCTAGACCCTGTGGTTCCAAAGCACAAAGTATTATTCAAGTAAAAGTACAGCAGTTACACGCTATGATCCTCATATAATCTTAGCGCAAAGAGATTATACAGACCCAAGTACAATTATACATACGCAGCGCTCTTGTGCGTATTAATGTGTATGAGAAATGGTGCACTTAAATCTCACTTAAACTCACAGTGATTACGCAATTATAGCATGAGCCTCTACAGGCACGTGAATTCATTAGAGCACAGAGATAACGCTGATCTGAAGTCTTAGAGAATCTGTGTGGAGGGAGAGCACCATAGAACGACATGGGGAGCACTTCTTCGCTATCAGCTATCCTAGAAGTGAACACCTAGCAGTGTGGAATGCTGAGCATTATAGTTCCATGACTTGCTCATGCCCCAGCAGCCCCCACCCTTTTCAGGCTCCAAAATACTGGTCTTTGTTCTCCCAGGGCCTGTGTAGATGCAAATTAGCACAGCTAGAAGACCCAAACCTCAGATAGCACTCTTGGCTTTGAAGGTATTTTATTGTAGGAAGCCTGCTAATGTAAGGTGCTACAAACGACCCTCTTGCTGTATTCCAGCAGGGCCACCTGGAGTGAGAGCAGACGTTATGTCCAGGAAGCTTGTCTTCACAGGCTAGTTGTCACGTGGCCATTTGCTCTGTTTAGCTAATGCAATCCAATTTTGACATACCTTACAGCCATTTCTGAAATATATCCTTTAGGGGAATTATAATAATACACACACTTTATCCAGAGCACCCAAACTACGTAAAGTCGTGAAATGGGCTTTTGATGAATCGCCGTAACTTATGGCGATGGTCACAGATGCAATCGCATGATGCTAATAGTAATATCGCCACATGTACTAAAGTGTGAGTTTATCTAAAATGATCTTGTCTCAGCCAATTATTCAGCTTCGACACACTCGAGATTCGGCAATGCTAATCGAGTTGAAAAAAAAAAAACTCGACCAGACTCGATTCTTAGTAAATTTACCCCCTAAGAATAAGATACTGAAATCATGTGAACAGAAAATATAGGAGAGGGAGTCTGCGCCAGGTTAGATGGACCTTTTTATGGTGTAGTCACAGGTCTATGAAACTTTAGCTGCTGAGACAAGTTAAGAATCAAAAAGAACAATGACAAACAAGAAGCAGAAACAATGAGAATCTAATTTAAACAAAAAAATGGTAATAACCAGTAAATAAATGTTTCCTTACATAACAATGAAATTGTAATATACCACATTATTTTATGCTGACTGAGTTATAAACATACAAATATTATATTATTACACACTGACAAAGACTACACACTGACACACACTGACACACACACACTGACAACGACTACACACTGACACACACACTGACAAAGACTACACACTGACACACACACTGACAAAGACTACACACTGACACACACTGACAAAGACTACACACTGAAAAGATTACACATGTACACACACACTGACAAAGACTACACACTGACAAAGACTACACACAGACTCACTAGCACACACACTGACAAAGACTACACACTGACACACACACACACACTGACAAAGACTACACACAGACTCACTAACACACACACTGACAACGACTACACACTGACACACACATACTGACACACACACTGACAAAGACTACATACTGACACACACACACACACACACACTGACACACACACTGACAAAGACTACATACTGACACACACACACACACACACACACTGACACACACACACTGACACACACACACTGACAAAGACTACACACAGACACACACACATTGTCAAAGACTACACACAGACACACACACACTGACAAAGACTACACACTGACACACACAGACACACACACTGACAAAGACTACACACTGAAACACACACTGACAAAGACTACACACTGACAAACACACACACTGACAAAGACTACACACTGACACACACACTGACAAAGACTACACACTGACACACACACACACACACACACTGACAAAGACTACACACTGACAAAGACTACACACAGACTCACTGACACACACACTGACAAAGACTACACACTGACACACACTGACACACAGACACTGACAAAGACTACACACTGACACACACACTGACAAAGACTACACACTGACACACACTGACAAAGACTACACACTGACAAAGATTACACATGTACACACACACTGACAAAGACTACACACAGACTCACTAACACACACACTGACAAAGACTACACACTGACACACACACACACACACACACTGACACACACACTGACAAAGACTACATACTGACACACACACACACACTGACACACACACTGACAAAGACTACATACTGACACACACACACACTGACACACACACACTGACAAAGACTACACACTGACACACACACACTGACAAAGTCTACACACTGACACACACACACACTGACAAAAACTACACACAGACACACACACACACTGTCAAAGACTACACACAGACACACACACTGACAAAGACTACACACTGACATACACAGACACACACACTGACAAAGACTACACACTGACACACACACTGACAAAGACTACACACTAACAAACACACACTGACAAAGACTACACACTGACACACACACACTGACACACACACTGACAAAGACTACACACTGACAAAGACTACACACAGACTCACTGACACACACACTGACAAAGACTACACACTGACACACACACACTGACAAAGACGACCCCACTTCCCCCTCCCTCCTCACCGGCAGCACCCCCCACATGTGATAGAAACACTTGCGGCTGCTGGGCTGAGCGCCGGGAATACAGTTGGTGAGACACCCGGCAGGAGTTCAGCCTCTCAGAATGCTCCATGGGAACTGCTCACGCCTGGGAAGGGCTGCGTGCTGCAGCTCCCCCTACATTCAGTCATCCCACCTAGTGGGTATTCAATCGGGAAACCGGCTGATGTAAGCCCGACAGCCGGCTTCCCGATTGCTTTATCCCGGCGAGGGTTAAATTGACAGGCGTCTAAATCTAGACGCCTGTCATTTTTCCGACGCCGGGAGCCGGGCATCCTGATCAAAGGGATGTCGGGCGCCGCGAGCAGATAGCCGCGTGGGGGGGAGAGTTAGGTTTACGGCACCCGGGGGGGACAGGGTTAGGTACCCACCTGGGAGGGTTAGGGTTAGGCTAGGGGAAGGGGGGGGTTAGGGTTAGGCACCCCCCGGGGGACTAGGTTTAGGCAGCGGGGAAGGGGGGGTTAGGTTTAGGCACTTAGAGGGGGGATTAGGGTTAGGGGGGCTAGGTTAGGTTAGTTTGTACTTACCTAGAGACGATCAGGATTTGCAGCGCTGTCGGGCTGCCGCTGCCGGGATCTCTGCATCTGTCGGACTGCCGGTGCCAGGAATCGAACTGCCGGCCATGCGTCAGCCGGTATTTCATACCGATTCCTAGTAGCAGGGACAGTTACCTGAATTCTGGTGCTCCCTCTCTTTACAAAAAAAAATATATATATATATCGTTTAGCAGCACGGCGATGGAGCGGTGGCCAAGGGGGGTTTCTAGGTACTCAGAAACCCTCTCTGCCTGCGCATATGGATAGATAGATATGAGATATATAGATAGATAGATAGATAGATAGATAGATATGAGGTAGATAGATATGAGATATATAGATAGATAGATAGATAGATAGATAGATAGATAGATAGTTAGATAGATATGAGATAGATAGATAGATAGATAGATATGAGATATGAGATAGATAGATAGATAGATAGATAGATAGATAGATAGATAGATAGATAGATAGATAGACATGGGATAGATATGAGATATATAGATAGATATGAGATAGATAGATAGATAGATAGATAGATAGATAGATAGATAGATAGATAGATAGATAGATGGTAGATAGATAGATAGATAGATAGATAGATATGAGATAGATAGATAGATAGATAGATATGGGATAGATATGAGATATATAGATAGATAGATAGATAGATAGATAGATAGATAGATAGATAGATATGAGATATATAGATAGGAGATAAATATGAGATAGATAGATAGATAGATAGATAGATAGATAGATAGATAGATAGATAGATAGATAGATAGATAGATAGATAGATATGAGATAGATAGATAAGAGATAGATATGAGATAAATAGATAGATAGATAGATAGATAGATAGACAGATAAATAGATAGATAGATATGAGATAGATAGATAGATAGGAGATAAATATGAGATAGATAGATAGATAGATAGATAGATAGATAGATAGATAGATAGATAGATAGATAGATAGATAGATATGAGATGTGAGATAGATAGATAGATAGATAGATAGATAGATAGATATGGGATAGATATGAGATATATAGATAGATATGAGATAGATAGATAGATAGATAGATAGATAGATAGATAGATAGATAGATAGATAGGTAGATGGTAGACAGATAGATAGATAGATAGATAGATAGATAGATAGATATGAAATAGATAGATAGATAGATAGATAGATAGATAGGAGATAAATATGAGATAGATAGATAGATAGATATGAGATAGATAGATAGATAGATAGATAGATAGATAGATAGATAGATATGGGATAGATATGAGATAGATAGATAGATATGAGATAGATAGATAGATAGATAGATAGATAGATAGATAGATAGATAGATAGATAGATAGATAGATGGTAGATAGATAGATAGATAGATAGATATGAGATAGATAGATAAGAGATAGATATGAGATAAATAGATAGATAGATATATAGATAGATAGACAGACAGATAAATAGATAGATAGATATATAGTTAGATATGAGATAGATAGATAGATAGATATGGGATAGATATGAGATATATAGATAGATATGAGATAGATAGATAGATAGATAGATAGATAGATAGATAGATAGATAGATAGATAGATAGATAGATATGAGATATGAGAGAGATAGATAGATAGATAGATAGATAGATAGATAGATAGATAGATAGATAGATAGATATGAGATAGATAGATAGATAGATAGGAGATAAATATGAGATAGATATATAGATAGATAGATAGATAGATAGATAGATAGATAGATAGATAGACAGAAAGATAGATAGATGTGAGTATAGCTACTGGTAGCCTAAACTCACAATTGGTGTCCACAGCTTACACTGAAATGCTTTACAAACTGTTACACCAATCCTATTTAACCCCTAAATTATGCTGTATTATTGTTGTTTTTAGAAGTGAGTTTAAAAAGTGATGTTGCCCATAGCAACCAATCAGATTCTAGCTATTATCTTCCAGAAGGTGCTAGTTAAATCTTAACTAGAATCTGATTGGTTGCTATGGACAACATCACTTTTTAAACTCACTTCTAAAAACTCTCACTTTAGTAAATTTACCCCTAATTGTTTTAAATGTCTGTCACCAGACGCTGATCTCATACACTGCATGTGGTCCTGCCTTAAGGTGCAGATGTTTTGGATGACTGTACAGAATTATATTCAGAGTAACCTAAGCTTCTCTATTATAGTGACGAATACATGGGCATTATCGAATATCTATTTACCATCACCCTCCTCTGCCCTGACACGTGGTAATAAACTCTTTCTCGCTAGAGTTGCAGCGGCTACAAAAAATAATGCATCTCACCTGATGTGCCCAGTATGTCCCTCCTTCTGCCACGTTTATCTTTCCTTTTTGCACATGGACTGGACAGAAAGATCCTTAGATAAAGAGGGCAGGGCAGATAGAAAATAATTTATTTGGTTCCCTTATGTCCTTACTCTCTCACCTCAGGTTAAATCCACCCTTCGCACATCGATACGACTAACAACATGGTATAATCTAATGACTCTGGCCGACGGTACCCCCCCATTTTTATTTAGTATTTTTTTTTTGATGCATTATGTCTGAATGTTCAATGGTTTGACTTTGTCAAGCCCCCCTTCCTCTACCTTTACTCAAGGCTATATAATATTGTATCTATTTGATGTGTTATTATTTGTTTATGTTTTTACTGGTCACAGTCTTAGGTAATCAGCAAAGACACTGTGTTATTATTTTAGATCATTTTTATTATCAATGGACATTTCATAGTATGTTAAGCAATGACAATATTGTTCTTTTAGATGTTTAAATGTTTCATTTATTTGAATAAAAATATATGAGAAAAAAAACAATAATAAAATCGTAACATTGGTAAAAAAAATAAAAAGAGTGACCTTTCTTACATGGAGATATCTTGTTATAAAAGTAATTGTAATAGGATCAAAGATGAAAATTCTGTATTTATACATTTATAATTTTTATGTAAAATAAAACAGATTTTAAATAAATAGTAATAGTTTAAGATAGAAATAGGACAACAAACCACATTCAGACCCGGTCGCAAGCGCTGAGCGGCCGCACTGCGCGTGCGCAAGCCCCGGAGATAGAGAGAAATTCTTTCGCTCCGGAGCTCACTACCAAAGGGGCGGCTCTCAATGTTGATCGACAGCTCACCCCGTTTTGTAGACATGGTGGGGGGGGTGGTTTCACAAACGGAGGCGTTCCTTAAGGAACGCTTGCCGTTTTGTGGGAGGCCACATTGACATCAGCAGTGATGTCAGTGGAGAGTTTCCTGCTCGATCAGAGCATGAAGCTCCATGGGGCTTGCGGTTGCCGATACCAAACCTTAGGGTCTCGTCGCATGCCCCAATGGTCACGATGGTCTTGACCATCGCGACCATCAACCTGGTCGGTTGCTAAAGATGTGGGTGGTAACCCGCAGCTTAGCTAGCGACCAGGAGACTGAGAGCGTTTTTCTGATCGCCATACAATAAATACTGAGAGCATTTTTCTTATCGTCACACAATAAATACTGAGAGCATTTTTCTGATAGTCACACAATAAATACTGAGAGCATTTTTCTGAAAGTCACACAATAAATACTGAGAGCATTTTTCTGATCGTCACACAATAAATACTGAGAGCATTTTTCTGATCGCCATACAATAAATACTGAGAGCATTTTTCTGATCGCCATACAATAAATACTGAGAGCATTTTTCTGATCGCCATACAATAAATACTGAGAGCATTTTTCTGATAGTCACACAATAAATACTGAGAGCATTTTTCTAAAAGTCACACAATAAATACTGAGAGCATTTTTCTGAAAGTCACACAATAAATACTGAGAGCATTTTTCTAATCGCCACACAATAAATACTGAGAGCATTTTTCTGATAGTCACACAATAAATACTGAGAGCATTTTTCTGATCGCCATACAATAAATACTGAGAGCATTTTTCTGATCACCACACAATAAATACTGAGAGCATTTTTCTGATCACCATACAATAAATACTGAGAGCATTTTTCTGATCGCCATACAATAAATACTGAGAGCATTTTTCTGATAGTCACACAATAAATACTGAGAGCATTTTTCTGATTACCACACAATAAATACTGAGAGCATTTTTCTGATCGCCATACAATAAATACTGAGAGCATTTTTCTAATCACCATACAATAAATACTGAGAGCATTTTTCTGATCGCCATACAATAAATACTGAGAGCATTTTTCTAATCGCCACACAATAAATACTGAGAGCATTTTTCTAATCGCCACACAATAAATACTGAGAGCATTTTTCTGATCGCCATACAATAAATACTGAGAGCATTTTTCTGATCGCCATACAATAAATACTGAGAGCATTTTTCTAATCGCCACACAATAAATACTGAGAGCATTTTTCTAATCACCATACAATAAATACTGAGAGCATTAATCTGATCGCCATACAATAAATACTGAGAGCAATTTTCTAATCACCATACAATAAATACTGAGAGCATTTTTCTGATCGCCATACAATAAATACTGAGAGCATTTTTCTAACCACCACACAATAAATACTGAGAGCATTTTTCTGATCGCCATACAATAAATACTGAGAGCATTTTTCTGATCGCCATACAATAAATACTGAGAGCATTTTTCTAATCACCACACAATAAATACTGAGAGCATTTTTCTAATCACCATACAATAAATACTGAGAGCATTTTTCTGATTGCCATACAATAAATACTGAGAGCATTTTTCTGATCGCCATACAATAAATACTGAGAGCATTTTTCTAATCACCATACAATAAATACTGAGAGCATTTTTCTGATCGCCATACAATAAATACTGAGAGCATTTTTCTAACCACCACACAATAAATACTGAGAGCATTTTTCGGATCGCCATACAATAAATACTGAGAGCATTTTTCTAATCACCATACAATAAATACTGAGAGCATTTTTCTAATCACCATACAATAAGTACTGAGAGCATTTTTCTGATCACCATACAATAAATACTGAGAACATTTTTCAAGTCACCACACAATAAATACTTAGAGCATTTTTCAGATCGCCATACAATAAATACTGAGAGCATTTTTCTAACCGCCACACAATAAATACTGAGAGCATTTTTCTGATCGCCATACAATAAATACTGAGAGCATTTTTCTGATCACCATACAATAAGTACTGAGAGCATTTTTCTGATCGCCATACAATAAATACTGAGAGCATTTTTCTAATCACCACACAATAAATACTGAGAGCATTGTTCTGATCACCATACAATAAATACTGAGAGCATTTTTCTAATCGCCACACAATAAATACTGAGAGCATTTTTCTGTTCACCATACAATAAATACTGAGAGCATTTTTCTAATCACCATACAATAAATACTGAGAGAATTTTTCTGATCACCATACAATAAATACTGAGAGCATTTTCCTAATCGCCATACAATAAATACTGAGAGCATTTTTCTAATCGCCATACAATAAATACTGAGAGCATTTTTCTGATCGCCATACAATAAATACTGAGAGCATTTTTCTAATCACCACACAATAAATACTGAGAGCATTTTTCTAATCACCACACAATAAATACTGAGAGCATTTTTTGGATCGCCATACAATAAATACTGAGAGCATTTTTCTAATCACCACACAATAAATACGGAGAGCATTTTGGCCTGTCTTACTGGGAGCATTTTTGTGATACAATAATAAGGACATTTTTGTGACCACGATACAACCCTGTGACCACCATTCAATCTCACTATTACAAAAAACGCCTTAAAATTCATGAACACATTTAACATCATTATAGCAACCCCATATCTACCTATAATTAATTCCTACATCAAATAATTATATGTATGAAGATGCTCAATTTAATCAGAAGGACCCCCTTTAGCCCCCCAATAAAACATTAAACCAGGCTTGCCTACCCTCCCGAATTGGCCGGGAGCCTCCCGAATATCGGGTGACGCTCCCAGCCCCCAGGAAAGGCAGGCAAGCCTCCCAGCGGCCACCGACCGGTCTGCCGCTCACACTAATGATAGAAACCCCCGCGGGGGGGTGAGTGGGCTGAATCGCGTCATCATGGCCCTGCCCCCTGCTTCACAATGCATTTAATTTCAGGTGCAAAGTGAAGGGCCAGCGGTGGCTGCGGCTGGTAAGATACACAGCCGCCAGCATTCTCATGTACATGAAGGATGTCTCTTTCAGAGACATCCTTCATTTTGGTTGTAGGCAAATCCAGCAGCGTTCCCCCAGGAGCCTGCGCTCTAGGCAGCTGCCTAAAACTGCCTATTGGTAACGTTGCTTCTGACTACAAAGTCCTTCCCTGGTGTACGGCCGATGTGCACGGAGTGAGACGCCCACTTTGAGTGGCTTTAGTCCCAGCTATGAAACTTCCACCAGCCCCAATGCTAGGGGAAGCGATAGGGGAGGCCAGGAGATGCTGGGGATAAATAGGGACATAACATAGTGCACCTGAGAGAGGGCCATGGCCTCATGGGGAAGGGCAACGGAAGAGATAGGGGAGGCCAGGAGATGCTGGGGATAAATAGGGACATAATATAGTGCACCTGAGAGAGGGCCATGGTCTCATGGGGAAGGGCCAGGGAAGAGATAGGGGAGGCCAGGAGATGCTGGGGATAAATAGGGACATAATATAGTGCACCTGAGAGAGGGCCATGGCCTCATGGGGAAGGGCCAGGGAAGCGATAGGGGAGGCCAGGAGATGCTGGGGATAAATAGGGACATAATATAGTGCACCTGAGAGAGGGCCATGGCCTCATGGGGAAGGGCCAGGGAAGAGATAGGGGAGGCCAGGAGATGCTGGGGATAAATAGGGACATAATATAGTGCACCTGAGAGAGGGCCATGGTCTCATGGGGAAGGGCCAGGGAAGAGATAGGGGAGGCCAGGAGATGCTGGGGATAAATAGGGACATAATATAGTGCACCTGAGAGAGGGCCATGGTCTCATGGGGAAGGGCCAGGGAAGAGATAGGGGAGGCCAGGAGATGCTGGGGATAAATAGGGAGATAATATAGTGCACCTGAGAGAGGGCCATGGCCTCATGGGGAAGGGCCAGGGAAGCGATAGGGGAGGCCAGGAGATGCTGGGGATAAATAGGGACATAATATAGTGCACCTGAGAGAGGGCCATGGCCTCATGGGGAAGGGCCAGGGAAGATATAGGGGAGGCCAGGAGATGCTGGGGATAAATAGGGACATAATATAGTGCACCTGAGAGAGGGCCATGGCCTCATAGGGAAGGGCAGGGAAGAGATAGGGGAGGCCAGGAGATGCTGGGGATAAATAGGGACATAATATAGTGCACCTGAGAGAGGACCATGGCCTCATGGGGAAGGGCCAGGGAAGAGATAGGGGAGGCCAGGAGATGCTAGGGATAAATAGGGACATAATATAGTGCACCTGAGAGAGGGCCCTGGCCTCATGGGGAAGGGCCAGGGAAGAGATAGGGAAGGCTAGGAGATGCTGGGGATAAATAGGGACATAATATAGTGCACCTGAGAGAGGACCATGGCCTCATGGGGAAGGGCCAGGGAAGAGATAGGGGAGGCCACTAGATGCTGGGGATAAATAGGGACATAATGTAGTGCACCTGAGAGAGGGCCATGGCCTCATGGGGAAGGGCCAGGGAAGAGATAGGGAGGCCAGGAGATGCTGGGGATAAATAGGGACATAATATAGTGTACCTGAGAGAGGGCCATGGCCTCATGGGGAAGGGCCAGGGAAGAGATAGGGGAGGCCAGGAGATGCTGCTGATAAATAGGGACATAATATAGTGCACCTGAGAGAGGGCCATGGCCTCATGGGGAAGGGCCAGGGAAGAGATAGGGGAGGCCAGGAGATGATGGGGATAAATAGGGACATAATATAGTGCACCTCAGAGAGGGCCATATCCTCATGGGGAAGGGCCAGGGAAGAGATAGGAGAGGCCAGGAGATGCTGGGGATAAAAGAAGAGGAACGATACAAGTCACAATGATAATAAACAAAAAATTGACAGGCCCAAACTGCGCCCCCTGCCCTGCGATGCCCTGTGCCATGGCACAAGTCGCACTACCCTAGTTATGGCCCTGGATTAGGCGTCTGTGTATGTGACTCAGTAAAGAAGCAAAGCAGGAAGAGTTATAGCGGCATCTACCCCTAAGTTTGAGAAATGACAGTTAGGAGCTGATTGGTTGGTACTTTAACTCTCTCCACTTTATCTCTTTCCAGTGCTTAGCACATCTCCCCCTATGGCTGACATAATAAATACACAGATGAAAAAAAAAAGGCTAAACATTTTTTTTGGAATTTCCAGGTCCCTGATTACAGTATGTGAGCGGGGACTGTATGTTACACGTTGAGAGTTAGACAGATTATATCAAGTTAAATTATTTTTTTTTTCATCTGCATTTGAGCAGTATTCATTTATTCAGAGAAATAGAATTCCTCCAGCTCATTTCTAGTGCTTAAAACCCTCGGCAGAAGTCTTCAAATAGTTTTCTGTCACTAACACAATGCATTGCCACATATGTCCACACATCTGCATAAAAATCCACCAAAGCACCTTTGAAGTTGTACAGTCTGGAGGGAAAAGAAAACGTTTAATCCCGGATTAGAAACTGCGCTTATTACTCTAAACTTTACTGATGACACCAGCGAAATAGCAAGAAAAAGGTATTCGGTACAAAAACTTCAGCAGCCTTGAAAACAATGGAATGACGGTGGCAGATTGTTTAGATTAACAATTAGATCCACAGCTATCATTTGTCTTGGATGTACTCCTGGCACGCATGATAAGCTATTATTATATTAATGCTGGCCTATATAAAAAGTAGGTCACATGAGGGATGGATGTCAGATCCTGTTTAATACAAATAAAGAATGAAGAGGAAAATTCTGCGTCTGAAAAATGATGGCGACCATCTGGTCATCCTGTAGGTTGCATTTTAGAGGGATGAGTCTCGGGAGTGCATTCATCATTCACTGGTAAATCCAGATACACATGGACATCTCACAAAACAATCTGAAAACATGTCGTTTCGTATCAAACCTGGAAACCTCTCTACAGCCAGCAGAGCAGAGAACCTGCCGCGGTCCCAGTTCTACAGTTGCCCAAATTGTTCCGAATCTGCAGTAGCTGACCATCTGTCATGGTTTTGTGGTGCTATACGTATATGTGTGTTCTATATATGTATGTAGTGTAATTCCGTGTGTGCAGCTGACAGCTGAAATTACTAGTTGTACAACGGCTGCTGCCCAATTTTAAAAGTCTCCATAGTTGCTGTATTTATGTTCAAACACTACACCATCCAACGAGGATGGGTATGTATTGCCGACAGTCTGGATACCAGCGGACAGAGGGCCTGATTCTGACCCGCTCGCGAGTGCTGAGCGCTCGCAAGTGGCTTCGATGGTGCCCAAGTACGCATGCGCACGACGTAGGCGGCTCCGTTGCGCGCATGTGCGAGACCCGAATAACGATGGCCAAGCCGTTGTTATGGGTCTCGCACCAAAAGGGGGCATGCTGTCGATGGTGATTGACAGCACGCCCCCTTTGGTGGGCCTGCTGGGGGTGTGGCTGCCCAGACGGAGGCGTTCCCATGGGAACGCCTACCGTCTGGGTCCTGCCCCACTGACATCACTAGTGATGTCAGTGGGAGTGCTTTTGGCTCTGATAGAGCCAAAAGCACTCCTGGGCTTGCGGCAACGAGACCCTACCACAGGGTCTCGTCGCAAGCCCGATGGTCGCGATGGTCACCCACAGCTATGCGAGCGGCCAGGAGGCCGCTCCAATAATAGGTAGGACGGCCCTGATTCAGAGCGAGCGCTCTTGTCAGAGCGTCTGGCTCTGAATCAGGCCCAGAATCCTGACACCAGGATCCCGACAGTGTTAACATACCGCAACTTGTTGGTTGGTATGCTAACCCTCTCCCTACCCTAACCCTCCACTTTGGTGTCTAACCCTATCCTCCCCGCTAGTGCCTGAACCTAAATTCCCCCTCCCTGGTGCCTAACCCTCCCCCCTTAGTGCCTAAGCTTAACCCTCCCCATAGTGCCTAACCCCCTCTAACTCCCCGATACTTACCTTCAGCATTCTGGCGGTAGGTATTCTGGAGCCGGGATCCCGGCTGCTGTCGGGATTCCGGCACCAGGATATAGTCCATTGGCAAGCCATGTGGAGGCATGCTGACTACGTCCCCATCCAACTTATGTACAGTATTTAACAGTATGAACTGTTCCAGTTACTTGTTGGCTTTTATTTTCTAAACAGCACTAGAAAAATAAGCAAGAATTTGATTGGTCGCTATTGGCAACACCAACTTTCAGCAACACGGTTGGTGAAACGGTTTGCATTACTGCCTTACAGCACTGAGGTCTTGTGTTTAATTCCCACTATGGCCCTTTCTGCAAGGTGTTTGTATTTTATCCCCGTGCTTGGGTACGTTTCCTTCGGGTACTTCGTGTTTCTTCCCATAATCCAAAAATGTACTGGCAGGTTAATTGACTCCCAACAAAAATTAACCTTAGTGCGTATGAATGTGTGTGAGCCTGTGGTAGGAATTATAGGGCCTTATTCAGATTTTATGCAAAACCAGTTGGTTGTAAGCTCCATGGGGACAGGGACTGATGTGAATGGCCAAATTCGCTGCGCAATATGTGTTCTATATAAGTAACTGAACTGAGCAAATTGCAAGTAACAAGACTAAGTCAAACATTTAGATCACTGTGTGTAAGGACAAATTAACATTTCTGAAGTAGAAAGTGAAAGAAACCGGAGGCACAGGATAGTGTAATATGTTTTGAATTAATTAATAATTAAAATAAAAGGGCATGAATAATAATTAAACAAGTATTTCACTCAATACCTATAAGTATCCAAACACCAAATTGTTACTACAGTCTCGCACTTCCTGATTTGAATAAAGCCTCTACACATGCCGCATTTGTCAGATGGACCCTACGCGTTTCATCATATGTGACTTCATCATATTTTCTCCTATACTTAGGAAAGAAGACTACAGCTTAATGAATGAATGCTGCTCCACTTGTGAAATTAATAAGCATGTGCAAACAAGCAAAATCCATTCAAAAGTGAATTAGCTCAAAACACTACACTGCGTTTCCAGTATGTACAGTAGCGCTATCTTCTGAGATTCAAAAGACAGCCAATGCCTCACTATGTAAGTGATTACTGCAGACATTGAAGGGTGGCTTCACGTGCATGAATAAAGGATGATAGATTTGTACAGAATAGGATATTATAATAACAGTATGTAGTGCCCAAAAAAATCAAACTTGCTGTCTCTCTAGTGGAGAGGTTTGAGGTGTCTTCAAGAAACAGCTGGAGGAACTGGAATGTACATACTGTTATGGTTCATGCACGGTTGTGTAAGTCCTTTACAGCCAGGGAGAGGATCTTCCACCAATAACAGACACCCGCTGTTCCCTTAGTGATTTATTAACACTCCGGTACTTAGGTGGTCGCCTAGATTTAAGCCTCCAGCAGTGGAGGCTTACATTACTGGTGAGAGACCACAGGACTGCTGACTACGACAAGACAGGACGGTGATGTTGCAGGCCTTCCACATCTGGCTAACTGGAGTGAGGCTGTAATGGATAGGACACACCAGCAGCATCAGATAATGGGTCTCAGGAATGTCCAGGGACTGTGGTGCAGCTGGGTAATCAGGCAATCAGTGGCACAACAATACTAATTGCTGCAGGGCAGGAGCGACCTGGACTGAGATGTAGCAGGATTACAGACAAGACTGGACAAGACAAGAATAGACTATGACAAGACTGACAGACACATACAAGAACTAGACAGACACAACAAAATAGATACAAGGTGCTAGATGTGGCCTTGAGGCCGTGGTGCGGCTTAGACAGCCAGGATGTAGCTTTGAGAGCCGGGTGATACTTTGCTGAGTTGCAGCCTGTGGGCTGAGATGCGGCTTTGAGAGCCAGGTAATACTTGGCTGAAATTAGCCTGCAGGCTGATGTGCGGCTGAGACAGCCAAGGTGCGGCTTTGGGAGCTGGGTAGTACTTGGCTGAAATCATCCTGCGGACTGTGGTGCGGCTGTCACAGCCGAGGTGCTGCTTTGGAAGCCGAGTAGTACTTGGTTAGGAAGCAGCCTACGGGCTGAGGTGCAGCTTTGGGAGCCAGGTAGTACTTGGCTTGGAAGCAGCCTGCAGGCTGAGGTGCGGCCGAGACAGCCGGCATGCAGGAACCAGACGGCAGTGAGGTGAAAACAAATGCAGCCAGAACACATGGTAAAAGCAAATGGATAGAGAGTGCAGCAGGTTGAACAGCTGAATACTGACACTTAGCTAGACAGGACATGCAGTATAGAGAAATGCCACTGAACAAATGCTGACAGGTACAAGATACTGGAACTGTGGAACTTGGGAACACCGGCAAAAGTTCAGACTTCAGAGAGACATGCATACACCGGTTGTCAGACAGTATAACCGGCATGGAGTGAAGGTCTGGCTGAAACTTAACAGAAGCAGGGTCCAATCAGAACAAATTCCTGGAGAGAGCAATTCCTAATCAAAAGGCATGAGTGCACCTGCTCTGCACACAGACAGCTAGGTAATTAGTGAGCATATGATACAAAATGCACAGACAGACATGAATGACAGGCTATGATATAAACACAGACAAGACAGGATTTCCAGCTAAAAAAAAGCCAGAACAAGGACAGGACATGATGCTGTATCCCAGTAAAAACTATGACTGGGAACTGCCACCAAGATAATTTGCTAACTGCAAATCCTAACATACATCCCTGCAGATAGAAGGGAGGGTGCGAGTTTGTGTCCATGTGGCCAGAGGGAGCTCTACCAAACCCACTTCCATTAGCCAAGAGAGAAAATGGAGTTAAGTGGAAGAATAAAAAGATATTGAGCATTGGACGGAGATAAGGTACCAGCCAACCAGCTCCTGTCATTTTTCAAACACAGCCTGTGACATGACAGTTAGGGGCTGATTGGCTGGTACCTTATCTCTGTTAACTTTATCTCCATCCAAAGCTTAGTAAATAGACTCCATTGAAAAATAATATATATATATATATATATATATATATATTATATATACACAAGAAAAGAAGGATCCCGGCGCCAGCTTAGAGATTTTAAGAGGACTCTTTCAAAGGTGTATCAGTATACGTTCTCCCTTAAGGTAAAAGGGTGTCTGCTATACCCAGAGTAATAGAATTTTTAGTGAAACCCTTATGTGTAAATATTCCAAGTGTACCAGATAATTGAGCGACTGACGTATAAGTATTATAATGATAAAAATGTGCAATAGTGTTTGCAAATATAATACATATAACACGTGTTTTGTTACAAAAATATATAGCACATTTTAATATTAAAAAAGGACAGACATAAATTAGGTCTGTTTATATGAGCGCAGCACGTGCAATTGTCCACCACAAGGACGAAACGCGTTGGGTGCTCCTGCTTTTAACCTTCTCTCATGAACTTACCAGTTTCCATAATCAGATGAGCCCATTTTAATCTCATTTACTTGTATATTTTAAAAGTATTTTTTACCCTTGTATTAGCACAATTTTATTTTGTTTGTATGAATTTCCCCCTTTTTATAAGGGGAAGGTGTATTGTTTTTTATAAATAAATTTGTTTTTATATTTTATACACCCTATATATTTATTTACTCACGTATATTTTACACATTTATGCATTGTGGTAACACTTATTGAAATATAGCGATCAGATAGTCATTTCTGGGAGCTCATTATTATATTCATTCACTTGGCACTTTATATTTTAGCACATCATTTATACAAGGTTATACAAGCACAATTGACGCTCACATTCCTGTTCCATTAATTTTATCTGTTTTTGTGTATCAGATCACCACTGATACATTCATATATATATATATATTATATACATGTATGTAGAAAGGAAAAGTCTATGAAAGTGGAAGTGAAGACTGAGCAAATTGCAAAGCAGAATAATATTCTCATTCACAGCAAAAGGTGAAGACAGGCAGAAGGTAAATAGAATTACAGTGGGAACATGAGGGCGATTTTACACGGGGAGTAATTGTCCCAAAGGTCATGGGCACCCCGAGCATTCACCTCATTCAGAGTTGGGAAGTGCGTCGACCCCCATGTTTTGGTTTTGGATCTGTATCTCCTTCAAGGTTCTGGATTTGGTTTTGCAAACCACCCTCAAGTGTTTTGGTTTTGGTTTTGGAGCTGGATTTTTTTAAATAAAAAATAATTAAAAAGTTTTAAAAACAGCTAAAATCATGTCATTTATGCAATCCAAAACCCGAAATTCGGATTTATAATCCGAATTCCAAACCACAAAAAGATCAGAACCGTGACCCCGATTTACCCAGATCTCGTCAGGAGATTAGAAGCGCGACTCAGATTTACCCGGATTCACAAAATTCGGGTGGATTCGGATTTCTGGAGAACCGAACCGCACATCTCTAATTCAGAGGCTTTCACACAAGGATGAGACCATCTTTTGTAACCATGGATGATGTAGTGTTCGTACGCATACGCAGTGGACAAATATAGTTTGTGCATGCACAAAGGATCTCTGCAATGGATACATTGGGCTGAATTCAATTCAGTGCGATGTTGAATAGCCGCGGGAGGGAGCTCCGGAAGCTATACAAATACACCGCGCTGTTTGGGCGGCTGAAAGATTTCATCTCGCACCCCCTGGGGATGCGAGGAGAAATCCGTGAAAAGTGCCAGGCGCGCGGCTGTTTGCCGGCTTAGCGCGGCAGTAACAGTCGCGCGCCCAGCACTTTAGTTGGAGAATGCCAGTTACCGCGCCTTAACACCCAGGTTAAGTCACAAGAACCGGCATTCTCAGACTTAGTTGCTACCCGACCAGGCAAACAGCACATCTCAATTGTTACCGCACCTAGGGCCTGATTCAGAGCCGCTCGCAAGCTCTGTGAGCTCACATGCAGCCCAATGGTTGCCCACTGCGCATGCACCGCATCCGGCGTGTGCGGTACCCCTCTGAGCGACTGAAGTTTAGTCGCTACGGGGGTCGCAACAAGACGGGGCAGCTCTTGATGTTGAGTGACAGCTCTCCCCGTTTTGTGGGCGGGTAGGGGGGTGGCCGGACAAACACAGGCGTTCCCTTACGAATACCGGGCGTTTGTAGGAGGCCTGACTGACATCACTACTGATGTCAGTAGTGGACTTTCTGCTCTATTAGACCAGGAAGTCCACTCGGGATTGTGGAAGCTAGACCCTACCCCAGGGTCTCGTCGCAAGCCCGATGGTCGCAATAATCGCGACAGTCTCCAGCCCGCTGGCACAAGCTGTGGGTGGTCACCCACAGCTTTGCGAGCGGCTAGAGACAAAAAAAACCTCAAAACGCCCAGATTCAGAGCGAACGCTCGCCTGGGCTTCAGGGCCCTAATTCAGAGCCAGACACTATTGCTGCCGCAGCTGCAGTTTTTGCAGTGGAGAATTTGCAAAAATATGGTGACAGCCAACGAGACTTTCGCAGCATCGGACATAGATCAGGCAAACATCGACTCCTTGAGTGAGTCTATTGTCAGAGTGGCTGTCGGAACTGAGACACTGGAGCCCAGTTTAAAGCGCACGGAATCACAGATGCAGGATGTGGCACGCCCCCGGAACGGTCGAGACACGCCTTATTTTAGCCGACACTCCCCGTTACCACCCTCAAAAGTTCTATGTGAAAACATCGGCATAGCGTACAACTGTGAATCACACCCCAAGGTGTAGACCTAATTTGGACACAGGGTACAAGGTTTTTAGTAGGCGTTCCTGGGAGGTAACAGG
>JAUIMM010002543.1:0-145658 GCA_031769625.1 Taudactylus pleione
ACAGATCGTAACTAGACCCCCAAGATTGACGCTACATTGGTCGCACCATTGACATTTGCGGAAGCCTAGGGTCTACTCTACTCTAATCCAACTAGACATGGTCTCTGAAGCAGTGTTCCCAGACACAAACCCCTTCTCAGATGTTTACGATACCAAGCGCAATTGCGTACGGTATAAGACACTTGGGTTCGCACGTGAGCAGGATGGGATTTCTGGACTTTCCTGTATGCAAAGTACCAAAACATCGCTCAATTGCGTAAATATCGGCATTGTGTCTATCTTTGAATCGGGCCCTTTATGTGCGAAAGAGGAACCAGTACTATACATATCAATCTTCTTTTTGATAAGAAAGTAATAGCATCTAAAATATTGCAACAACACAATAATAATAATAATAATAATAATAATAATAATAATATTTCTAAACAGAAATATATAGCTACACATGTATAACACATATAGATAATAATTAAAAAAAATTTAAATCATTTCCTTACTATCCTGCAAACTGTTATATATTAGTTTGAAGGAAATGTTAATGTCAAGTCTAGTTCCCATGTACTGTGATGCCACTGGTTCCTTTACGCCTGTCTGGCATATGTCTGTCATGTTCAAACACCTGAAAATAGAAGCAAGTTTAAATGTCACATATTTTCCTGTGCATAATGAAGAGCGGTAAGATAGCTGATGATACTTAATACTGTGTCAAGGGAAATCTTTTGTATGAAAGGGAACATGACAGACACATAATCTGCAAAGTACATTAAGAAGAGCCAACACCTTAAACACTCAAATAATTGCACACAGGAAATGGATTATTTAGAGAAGCAATGCCAGTTCTATTTACATATGGGGTGTCCTTAACAATTGCAAAAATGACATTCTAATTATATACTGTAAGAAGAAGCCTCCATGTGTGGATACCTGATAACAGAACCAAGATATGTTATTCTGTTACACAGTGAAAAGTTTGGGCCTTTTTCAGAGATGGACGCAATTCCCATCATGACTGTGATTCCGTACACAGCAGACTTGTAAAAATATGCTAATGACTTAGCTGATGTCCTTGGGACGCCCACCACCCGCGTCTCTCATCCAACGCTTGTCTGCAAAAGCGGAATCATCTGAAGCATCAGACTCATAATTGAAGAGGTGAGTGGATGAGGGTCTTGTGTATCAATTTTCTGAAAAACTACTTTTTTAATGGATGTTGGTGTTATGACCTATGATGGTAGTCTATTTATTGCTAATTAATTTCATATTTATCTTTAACTGCAAATATCTCAGTTTCTTCTAAACGTAAGATAACACATTCATCCACTCACTCAATTCTATGCAGCATCAGCAATTTTTTGACATTCATTGTGATGCTTTTATGAATTAATGTATATAATAATAAGTTATTTCTATTTATTCCTTACTAAATTTAAATGTTTAGGTGTGGCGATAACACTTTCTGAACACACCTTAAATTTGATTGGTTAATTCATCAAGGGAAGCCCTAGAATGAGAAACATATCAGAATCATATACGAGCAGGGCCCTCTACCCTCTTGTGCTTCTCCTTACATTACTTTCATCTACTTCTTACTCCCCACTAGGGCACCTAACACTTGGTTTCTTATGCCCTTTTGCTTATTTGGGTGTTATGGTCTCTAATGTAGCAATGTATATTATCCATATCCTTTTCCTGAATTGTATTATATTGTATTGTAAGTCGCTGGTCACTTATTTGTTTATGTACTTTGTAAGGCGCTGCGGAACACTTGTGGCGCCATATAATTAAATTATAATAATAATATGCCAGAAGATGAATGAAACCCCTTTGCATGCTGCAGCAGCCCCTCTCATCAGTACCTTTAAAAGGGGGTTGGGTTAGTTTTTATTGATAGTGTAGTCATAACCTATTAGATAGCTTAGGGCTTTAAAGGGGTGTGGTTTAGCCTGTCATAAGGTATTGCAGGGAGTCAATCTGTCTCTTTTTCTGAACATTTTTAGGTGGTGTGAGTATCTGCAGCTTAGATGTCTTTGTGCTAAATTTACTGCATTTATTGCCTTTCAGTCGATTTGTTTTTTCTTTCCTCTTTTTATTATTTTCTTGCTTTGTGTCATTGTCAGGTTGTGATGGTGAGTCTGATACAGAATTCATCTCCACTTGACAGGGTAGTTTGGGGTCACGTGGTCTAAGGGGCCTATTTATCAACAATTTCTATCATACATAACGGGTGATAAAATATGCTGCGTATGATAAATGGTGCTCAAGCCAATCAGCTCTCAACTGTCATATTTCCAACAGATGACAGTTGGGAGCTGATTTGTTGGAGCACCATTATCATACGCAACAAGTTTTATCACTTGTTGGGTTTCATAAAACTCGTTGATAAATAGGCCCCTATATGACACTACAGAGGTTGGGGATTCTGCCGCAGGAGATTCTTCTCGGATTGTGTGACTTGTGTCTGATCCGGTGCATAATGGTATGTACACACTAGGACCAGGAATCAGCAAACTGGAAGATCCACTGTTCTATCTGACTATTGGTAAGTGCATACACACTTACCAATCTTCAGCCCGATGTGTTGTGCATGAAGTAACAACTGGGCGTACATTTACATATGCCCGCCCAGTGGTGATGTCAGACACTGGCAGCCTCTGCAGCAAGTGTACGAGTGGGCAGCTGACTGCCCGTACACACAGCATGATGAACCGATATATCTGCAGATTTATCGGCTGTGCTGCACAGCCAACATGATATGTCTGTGAAGCAACTAGTTCATGGACCTATTGTAAGTACACACTGGACAACGCACACACAATATATCAATGAACGGACAAAACGTAAAATAATAGTAAAAGTAAAATAGAAACACTCTTTCCTCCAGTCATGTTAAACTATATACTGCAACCCAAGCGCAGTACTTTAGGTTCCACCTAGAAACACATACTTGGGTAGTAATAAATACACCCATACAGTAAGTGAAGCAAGACAATCCCTTTCCAGCAGCGCACATCTAGGTGTCACTTGTACAATTCTCCAATATGATTCTTTAAAGTAGACATGTATGGCTGTATCTAGCACAGAGAAGATAGAATATCAGTAGTACAATCTTTTGTATCTAAATGCTTAGGAATTGTGTGACAGGCTGCTCATGTTTGAGACTAATCTCAAAACAGTATGCTCTGGTCAGATATTAAAAGTAATCAGTTAATAGTTAAGTAAATAATTGAAAGCAAGAGTATTATTTAGTTTGACAATTTTAATTCTGTATGATTTTTAACAGCAGGCCCAAGCAAAACTTAGCATAAAACATGAACAACGAGGCTTAATGCTCAAATGCCATATCTACTGTAAATTAATTTATTCTGATTTATAAGGCTTAGTTCTCTTCTACTTTCTATTGTTCAGAAATTTAATTCAGCCACTTAAGGTTCAAGTTATCAAGATTTGGTCAAATTGTTAGACAGGTTTTTGAGTGAGTTACAACCTGTCGAACATATCAAAGACAAAACTGCCTGCAAAATAAAACACAACCCGCCACATATTGCCATAGTGAATTTTTTTCTCCAGATCCTGGATACTTTTCAGCAGATTTATTAACCACAACCAAACCACTGGAAAAAATGGCAGAAAATAAATCGGTCAATTTAGAGGGCAAAAGTATGTTGAATTGCTGAATTGCACGTCAGCTTTGAAATCACCGTAAAAACTGAATCATGATAATGTAAATTCCCCCCTTTCATGTAATTAGAGAAACATGGATGCACTGAATACCAATTTCCATACATACAGTAACTGCAGTAATAACTATGCATCCTCTTTGAGTAAAGCTACAGTACCAGTCTTGGGAAAGACTAGGGGAAAGTGAGTGTTGCTATCCTTTCTCTAAGCCCAATCTTTACCGTCATAAATTCTATGTAGAGTAGCATTGTAAGTTGCAAGTTTCCATTGGCAAAATCTGTAACTGGCAAGGAAAAACTGGGCCCCTTCTTTTTGCCAACACTCAGAAAGATGTTAGTTGAACCTTGCTGGCTAATACCCAGAAGACAATAGTCTGTAGGAATTTAAGTGTATTTTTTGACATGAGAGAAGTTAATTGTGATTAAGAGCTCAAAAATATGAGAAAGGACTCACTTGCACTGGGCTTTTGTTTTGTAGTTAGTTGCATCAGCTTAAGAGGCTACTTTAGCAATTAGTAGTAATGTACAGAACAACCATCATAGGTGTGTGCAGGCTAAAAGCAAGGGGTCTGCGACAACTACATTCCTGGGACATTGACTAACCACCTCTCCCCGAAACCTAGACTACTTGACCCCCACCTAGGACATAGACTGCCTGACCCACCCGCCATGAATAAAGACTACCTTCCCCATCTGGGATATAGATTACTCACCTGGGTAGCTGCTGTTGTTTTCTCCCCGCATCTCAGCCGGCTCCCAGGGAAAAGCAGCCTCGTTTTTAATCCAAGATGGCTAATGTGAAACTAATGTGAAACACATTGGCCAACACATTTTTTACACATTGGCCATTTTGATTCAAAAGAAGTTGCCTTGGCTCGTTCCTGGGGTCTGGCTGTGACGCAGAGAGGAGACACTGTGTACTGGCCAAGGTGTGTGCTGCACTCTCTGTGTGCTCACCTGTGGCAACAACACTGAGTCATTCCAGGTTTCAGGGGATTCTTCAAATGAAGAGAACATTGCTACTTGGCAAGTACAACTTTAAGTTTTATCTCATTATGCTGAACTAGAAATCCAACATAAAGTAAACTGAAAAGCAAGAGAAATCATTACTCTGAAGAGCACTCAAGGGATATGTGCAGCAGGTTTATTTGTGTATGAGATCTAATTGTATATGAAATCTAATTAAAACATAACTATTGCACAGTGCATAAAATATAGTATAAACATTGAAGGAAATATTATAAAACTTGATTAAATATTACAAACAATTAAATAGTATAGTCATTAAGACTCCCTTATCTAGTTACAAATACTAACCCAGTCAAGTTAGAAATACTAGTTAATAATATACTAAATACTTATGTCATCTTGCAACTGAGCAGTAAAATAGTGGCCCTGGCCAGTGGTGCATCCACCATGGGAGCAGAGTGTACACTGCAGCAGCAGAAATGGACATGACTCAAGGAAACACATTGCTATCCCATAATTTTGGGGATTGTAAAGGATCTAAAGTTGTACAAACAGACTGAAGCACCATTACCGGTTCTTTTTTCCTGGACCAGCGGCACTTGGCATGAGGTTTTTCTGTGCAGCCCATATCCTATAGACAGTGGCTCATGTTGGCTTACCCCCCCTCACCAAGAACCAGGTGCCTTATTAAATTCACTGCTGCTTACAATTGGGTCCACCCCCTGTCCTGATTGGTCTTTCAGCTTAACAGGATATCGAGAATAACACGTTGCACAGCCAGTTAATGAACTGTTCCTTCTTCCTAATGGTCTAAGCGGCCTTATTCCTGTTCCTTCCATAAATGTCTGCTCTGCTCCTCCTGTCATTTTGTTGCATTTGTTCCTCCCCAGTACTACCCTACTGTTTCTCCATTCTGCATACAGTACTGGTTTGGGCTTCCTAATAGGGATGGTCATCGAAGTGTCCACTATAAATGGTCACTATTAATAGCGCCATTGGTGTTTGCACCATTGATAAACTCACTAACGTGTATTATCGTGTTACCATATAACAACCTTCTTAAATACAATGTAACTTAACTTCTAAAATTAAAGACACAGACAACAGTGTTGGCATTTAAATATTTTGTCAAATTTATTTTTGACAAGTCATTAAATTTTAGACTATAAGTTAATACTAATAATGGTGATAGCACAAAAAGAACGCACAGGACAATAACAACCAAACAGCTCAAACAAACACACACGCAAGCCAAGCATTGGTGATCAACTCTCCTTTACCTTCAACCACCGGTCCAGGTGGTATAGCCATTTCCTGTCCAGGACAATTGGCTGTCGCCTTACTTCACTTTAATGAGAGTGCACCCACTAAGCCTATTTATTAACATAAAGTAACTCCAAGTGTCGTTCTTTTCCGCAACCACCAAACCAACCATCATACATTCAACAAACGAAAAACAAAAAGAGGGAGGGAGGGTGGGAAAAACTTGAATAAAGAGGCAGATTTACATACATCACTCCATTAAATACTCTTAGACCACTCCCCATGAAACATTCATTGGCTGCATAAGACCAGCTAAACTTAAAGGGGCAATATCCAACACATTATTAAACTGGCAACACTCAAAACACTTGTGGTTTAATGTCCATCATTTTTACATGTCATCCTTCAGGCTTACTGATCTTCACACACTGTACAGTCAGTGACTATCACTGAGTGGAGGGTGGGACCCATCTGGTGGTTGGCCAGTCAGGAAAGGAGTGGGGCTAAGTGGGACACAGGCAGTAGCGGCTCCAGGCACAGGCAAGACGGTCTGTCGCCCGAAGCGCCACTCAATCTGGCGGGTGCAGGAAATGCCAACCCTCCCTTCCAGCGGTAGTGAGTATATGTAAGCTCATGGGGAAGAAGCAGAGGAGGGAAGGGGCTGGGCACAGCAAAGCCTAGCACCGGCCCTGGTCACAAGGGGTATTTTTACTAAACTGTGGGTTTTTAGTAGAAATGTTGCCCATAGCATCCAATCAGATTCTAGCGATTATCTTCTATAAGATGCTAGATAAATGTTAAGTAGAATCTGATTGGTTGCTATGGACACTATCTCCACTTCTTAAAACCCACACTTTAGTATATATACCCCCAGGAGTGGTGTATGTGTCCATGCATCCTCCCTGAATCATAGAGGGAGACATTTCCACCTTCTCTGCCATTGAAGGTAGAGAACAAGCAGATCTTTGCCATCAATGGCAAAACCATTGATGGTGGCAAATCAACGATGTTCATGCCAACTCCCTACATTTGTAGAGACCACGCAGAAGGCAGACAGAGGAGTCTGTCTTCATAGAAATTTTCTGCACAGCTGTCTAGTAAGTAAATGGAGGGCAGGCATTAATATAATGTAATTGTAAGTGTTGACATAATGTGGATGATGGTGGAGAACATTAATGTAATGTGGTTTCTTGTGGGGGTTATCTATTTAATTATTTGTTTTTAGCCATTGTGAGACAGCTTATGTAATGTAGCAGCAGGTGGGTACTATTAATTTGATATGTGGGTCTCTTTTTATAAAATATTATTAATTTAATGTCAGAGCTAGTCGGAATATAGGGAGTCCTATTTTTTGCATTCATGAATAATGAATAGTATCTAACCCTTACCTAAGCATGACATCAACAATCTAGTATGCAGCCAAGCAGCAAGTAAACCAACAGCAGATAGTCAAAGCAGAAAAAAAACTAGCAAATCAAAGTAACACAGTCTGACAATTTTAGTGATTTTGAATGGGCAATTCTGATTTCAGACACTTTGCCATAAAGTCAGTGGGTCTGATTTAGAGGAGGACACAAACTGAAGGGAGTGCCAATGTTTGCAGAGTTGAGTGATTATTTGCTACCGTGTATGCAGAAAAATACTGAAAACCCATACAGCATGTGTTCTACAGAGAGTATGCTGATGTGTAGGGTTTGCATTGTTTTAGGAATGACGATGCAAAACCATGGGTGGTGACTTGGAGGTGGCCTGAGTTGTGCATGAAAAAAGTTATGGGAGTGGCATGTTATGGGAGTGCTGTGGATGTCAGTGAATGTGGCTACGCTCTCAGTCACAGAGCCGCAGCAGCAGAGGTCATGCTAATACAAAGTTGAGAAGGAGACACTGTGCCTGCCATAGTCTGGTACAAGGGTCAGTGTTGCTCACAATGGTGCCCTAACTGGGGATTGTTCAGAATCCCTGGCGGAGTTGCAACGACCATGGGCATTTACAGTAGTGTCTCGGGGCTTGCACTTTCCAGTGGTCGCTAGTACTCAAGGGCAAGGCTGGAAGAAGCATTTGCATATTACTGATAGGGATTTTTTATCATGGTGGTTTTATCAGTTTGTATAAGTAATATAACTTCCTCTCAGTAATGTGGTTATAAAATGGAAAGAGAAGAATACAAGATCATAATATAAGTGTATGGTGGAATATAAACACTCACTATACAAATGGCAAAGGTAGGCTTTGGACAGTCTAAACACTGTTGTCTTGTAGAGGTTGCTAAGCAATGGAGTGTCTTATGTAGATAGTGTCCAGTGTCGTGGTTGCAATACACAGGAGATGGGAAAAAAGTGAAACATAGTGTATATAATATTAAAGATGTGCATATCAGTTGTCCAGCAATCCGAATCTACCCAAATTTCATAAATTCGGACAGATGTAAGTTGCTGTTCTGATCTCCTGAGGAGATCCAGACAGATCGGAGTCACGTTTCTAATCTTCCCGCAGTTTGGAATTTGGATTATAAATTGGAATTTGGGGTTTTGAATTGCAAAAATTACATGATTTTAGCTGCTTTTAAAAACTTTTTAATCAATAAATGTTTTTTTTTTTAAAAAACAGATCCAATACAAAAGCCAAAACACTTGAGGGGGTTTGCAGAGCCAAAACCAAATTACAAAGATGAATCCAGATCCAAAACCAAAACACGGGGGGTCATCTCTAGTGTTTGTCCTCCAAACCCAGTGATGGGTAAAAATGCTTATAGTGGTTGCAGTCACTTTTAGTGAATAATTCTGGAGCTTTGAAATGCACTTGTCTATCTTGAGGTCCGTCAGTGAAATTAAGAATATTTACTGTAACCAGCCCATAAATCCATAAATATAATTAAATCCCAATAAATGAAAGGGTCCGCTTAGATAAATTAGAATAAAGCTTTATTATGGAAATTAAATACTGCACATTTTTGCCAATGCAAATATGGTTATTTTTTAAAAAGGGGATAAAGGAATGAAAGTCTTGATGAAGTGATCAGTTAACTATGAAACATGTTGCTATTTTCTGCTGGGGAGACTCTGGGGTAAATTTACTAAGAATCATGTTTGAGTGAGTTTTGCTGTTTTTAAACTCGATTTGACTCGCTGAAACGCAGGTGATTTTAGGCTTCTGAAACACTCAAATTTACCAAGAAGCGTGTTTAGCTGAGATCGAATTTTCTGATGGTCTATTAGATCGAGATTAATCACTCAAGTTTGCAGTGTCTGACCGCAGCCAAACACTCCCGAGCAAGAAGCCTGCACATATCAGTGAGCTATGTGAAGGCTGCTTGTGTTTTATACCTTTAAAAAAAAGGGTTAAATGTTTTTAAAAAAAATTAAGTAAGGTCCCCCCCAAAAAAGCATAACCAGCCCCAGGCTGCTCAGCCAGTCCTGGTTCCTAAAATACAGGGAAAAAAATGAGTAGGGTTACCCCGTATTTTAGGAACCAGCACTGGGCTGCTGAGCCTGTCCTGGTTTTAAAAATAGGGGGAAAAAATTGCGTAGTGGTCCCCCTATTTTTAAAGCCAGCACTGGGCTCAAATCCAGCCAGGGTGTAATGCCACAGCCAGGGGAACCTGCACCGGGTCTCTCTGATCAAAGCATTATCAACCCAAGCCAGTCAGCCCAAGCCAGGGAACTCAGCGGAGATGGGGACCTCCTCAAAAAAGGGGACCCCCTCTCCCGAGCACCCCAGGCTTACGCTGAAGCCTGGGGCTCTTCCCCACACCCCTGGGTTGTGGGTACGTGGGTAATAGTGGTGAAAATAGATATAAACTATTGTTTTTTACCATGGAACTACAGGTGCCAGCATGCCTGCCCTTTTGCACTTGTGGAACTACACCCGTACCCACGCTGTAAAAAAAATAGTTAAAAAAACACAAGACACACACCGTAGATTGTACAATTTTATTGCACATACTTACCACACTCACACATACTTACTTACTGACAGCTGTTCTGTCCCCTTGTCCAAGTAGTATTCCAAAGGGTTACCTGTAAAAAAAATCCAATACTCACCACCATCCTGGCGCAGGTTGGTCCTCTTCTCCATGTAGCATGCAATGGGTCTTGGCAAAACAAAAAACACGACTGTCCCATTCCAACTCGGACAAGTATAGGTATATGTGTTATCATGTATACCTATACTACGTGGAATGACAGAAGACGCTACTCTTCTGAAATTCACATTGACCGCCAGCCAATCAGAGGCCACTCTACATGGAGCGGCCACTGATTGGCTGTGACCCATATGCTTTCCACTCTACAGTGTAAAATGAAGGATAACCGGGCGCTGTGGTCTAAAAGATGAAATCTTAAGAGCAGCTCACCTAAGGGGTGGCTAGCCCCTAATAGGGAAGAAGATAAATAAAGAAAAAGGGAGCGCAAATAGAAATCATGTACATTTAATAAAATAAGTATGAGTTAAAAAGTAAAAATCACATATAGAAAGACATATATATCACAAAGTGCACATTGAAATGGAATTCCAATTGTGCCTCAGACAGTTATGTGAATGAAGACAGCAGTATTAATATACCATGTAATTAGTATCAGTAATTCAGAAGTATCAAACGTTGTAGCAAGTGACCTATAAGAGAACATGTAGTATCCAGTCACATGAAAAAAAGGGGGGAGAAGTTCAATTTTCAGAAAAATAGATTGATTTTGGGAAGTTCCATGAACCAGAGCTATCCTGACTAATGTCCTTGCACTGTGATGTTGTTTATGTCCCAAATGATACAGTCGTTACCATGGGTTAACCCAGATAGGCATAGTGACTTGAAATGATGAATAAATGGTTGAACCAGTACTTAGCTGATATATGATGATGACCGGACCGGTCTATGTAAAATCGGTCTGTGTCCCTGCTGGTCCTGTCCTCTCGTGTATGGCAGGCAGTGTGCGGAATGCCGCTCTGAGGTGGCCGTGTGGAAGGAAGACAGCGGTCAAAAGGCAATGCTCCATCTGAGCTGGTCCGAATGTAGCGAGGTGTGAAGCTCAGTCCTCACGCTCTCTGGTCACACCGCGAGCAGGACAGATGGAGCCGATACAAAGGCGGCTCACCAATGGGTCAGGGGAAGCAGCGGCTAAGTGAAACTGTATTATTCTAATAATTTTTATTGCAAATCTCAGGAGTATGACAAAGGAGTCTAAGCCTCCCAGCCTACCCTGACTGTGTCCCTGATGCACAGTATCCACTGAGATGTTCAGTTTGTCAGCAATATCACTAACTCTAATGTGTCTGTCCTCCTGAATCAGACCTACAATGTGGCACAAATGGTCATCTGTGGTGGACGCGCTTGGCCGGCCGGATTGCTGCACGTCTTGAACGTCTGTCCTGCTGTTATCAAAGGCAGTGCACCAAACTCAGACCTGTATCCGTGACATGACATTATAACCATACACCTTGATAAGTTGGCGATGAATTTCAGCTGTTGATGAAATAGAGAACATAACACACGTGATGAGGTCTTGTTACTTTACTTATTGAACTACCCCGGTTTTTTACCTTAATATCATTTTTGCTGAAACATTTTACCTATGTTGTGATATATTAGAATTCCATTATATTGCATAAAACAAACATGTTATATTTAGATATCACAGGTGACAGGTTTGGGGAGATAGAGCTACTAAACGCCCCTACCCACATTTCCTGGCCAGTACCACCATTTCTAACACTGACACCATCAGATATGTTTCGAAATGTGTACCAGAAAACCCAAGTGACTGAAAATATGGGCAGGAGATAATATTTTAAGAATAAAATTATTTATGGGACCTCATTAAGCAATAAATTCCATATCAAAAGATAAAAATTGTATACCCAGTGCTCAGATTGTGGTATGTTCATGTTCATATAAAGTACAGATTGCACTGCTGCTCAAATGCCTGTTTAGGAAGATATACTGGATGCACTGCTGGTTATGGTGTTATTAATGTGTTATTGTGGTGTTATTAATGTGTTACTGTATACGTCGTAATCCTCTCTCAGGAGAATATAGTGAAATGCCAGCACTGTTCATACTAAAGATACTCTACACAATTTTCTGCTTAAAACATTTATTTTTTTAATACTAAGGGGGTGGGTACGATGATTCTTTGTTTTCTGTCTCTGCCTCTTCATCAAATAATGCCACAAAATGCTTTTCTATGAAGAAGGGGTAGGGCCAAAATGATACAATTCTCTTGGACCTGCCCTCCTCATGGACATATGATTTGCAACATTATGCTCCCCATCCTGCCATTTCAAGGAAGTGGGCGGGATGCAGCAGGGTCACCTACTCTTCTGGCTGTCCATTGGGAGTCATTTAGGTATGTGTGGATTAAAGAAGCATATTCTGTAACAAGGGTATCATCCCCTTTCACACTGCAAAATAAATAATGCTATTAGCCACATTCATTTAGTACAAAAGATGGGGTAAATTAGACATGGGGTAAAATAGACATGTTAAATAGTGGAGATGAGTGAGAACATCAATAATAAAATGCAATATAAAATTATAAGTACTGTAAGTGAGTAAAATAATGGATGACTATAAATAAATTGTAAAGAAACAAAACAAAAATTAACTGGAAAGGGATGTGAAATTCAAAACGAATGTAAAAATGATTTGATATACTTATCAATGTATCAAAATAAAATGTAAGTAATAATGAATCATAACTAAACTAGATCTGAACTAAATATCAATAATAACATCCGAAGCATCGAACTTCTTAGTAAGCCTATGCTGTATCAGACAGAGGGGCTCTCCTAAGATGCCGGAGTCTCTCCAGCTGTGAACAAATTCACAGAAGCTCAGTAAAGCATGTCCGGAATACAGGACCTCATTCAGAGGCGGTCACTCGGGAGCGATCGGTAGCACCCAAAGTGATCGAGAATATGAAAAACGAGCGCTCAGTCGCAATGCACATCGTAAGCACGGAAACACCCACAACAATGAAAGCACACCTCCTATCTCTACGGCCTCATTCAGAGTCGGTCGCAGGCGGCAACCTACGTCAGCACGATTAACACTTGTACAGTGTTAATTGCCTACAGACATCGGTTGAGGCAGAAACCATCGCCTGCACTCGCAATGCTTAAGGTAGACCCTGGGCTACCTTTAGCACTACGAGCAGTAGCATCGTTATTGCAACGAGATGACGTGTGTGATGACTCGCTCAGTAATATATGCACGCCCTTAAAACGCCCTTTTTAAGGTCAACCACGCCTGTGTCCACACCACCACACCCCCGTTCACAAGCACCTTCATTTGTAACCACTCACAAACGGCAGGAAATGTCATCTCAGCTACGACCTCGTAGTGACTAACGGGCAAGAGGATTGCGGTCGGTAAGACAGGCTTGCGCAATCGCACTGCCATGTACACGCACGCGCAGTTGAAAAAAACATCGTTCGCTACGACCAATCACTCCGTGCAACCGCCTCTGAATGAGTTCCACAGTCCCAACAAGCCTGCATTTATCTAAATATTGACATTGCATCAATCTCTGAATCAGATACAGATTACAATTTAAAATAACCCAAAATGGGTAAAACCAAAGACTAAAATAATAAGTGACAATAAGTCCAACCCATTTCACACATGGACTTTTTGCAGGTGTTAAAATGAATATATAATTTGGATAAAAACATATACTTGTTTCAAATGTAATTTAATGTTGATAATGGCTAACTCAGCCACTTGTACTCAGAAGTCTATCTTTATGCTGCTCCTCCATGGATCAAATCCCGGGATAAATCACAGCTACTACTTTAATGTAGGTGAGTACTCACAGTTTGCAGGGTGCTCCTTTAGGCCTTTTCTGCAGGACTTTGGTCAGTCATTTCTGCAATGATACTTAAAGTTCTTTCTGTGGTGGGCTGCCACTTCGTCTGTTTGCACTAGCCGCATCACGGTGGTGTATTACAATGGCAGTCAGCTAGGAGTTGTTAGATACTCTGTGATACGTACCTGTATGTCTAATTTTGGGTCTAGCTGAGGCAGGAGTGTAGCTGAAACTGGGAGATTTGATGAGACCTCTGCTCATTAGTGAAGTGCCGAGAAATAGCCATGTAGACTGCCCGAAACCAGCACTAGCAGACAGCAAGAAACCCTATTACCAGGGTCTGTGCTGGAAACATGGAACTGAAATCCACAGCTATAGGGAACTGGAACCGTTTGTGGAGAATGCAACCATGAAATCTGGATCTAGGTATAGGGCTCTGCAACCCACTACTGTTAACTCAGAAAGGTACAGACTAGGGAAACAGAGTAAAGTTAGGACTGGAATCAAGAACTGAGAACACAGAACTGAGACTAGAATTGGGGAACTTAGGGCTGCCGATTGCAACTGATGCACAGACCTGGAACCCACACCTTGACTTGCAGAACTAGAAATGAATTCTCTGAGCCTCAGAGTTAGCCCCAGCTACAAGACTCCCAGAACAGGGAAACCTGTTACTAACAGCCATATAGGGCCTGATTCAGAGCCTCTCGTTCGCTCCGAGCGATGTTTGCCCAACTGCGCATGCGTACGGATCGTTATACGCATGCGCGAACCAGTCAGTGCTGCCGAAATTCATGTGCTCACAAAATAGCGAATGCCTGATAATTTGAGTGACAGGAGGAGGCGTATGTGGGTGGTAACAGGGGAAGGAGCTTGAAAACGGGGAGTGGAGATCCGAACGCAGGCGTGCTTAAAGGTCAAAACGGGCGTTTTATGGGTGTGCATAATTAAAACAGCAGCGTCATTGACCACGTCACTGGGTTATTTAATAGCCAGAACTGCTCGCAAAATTGTGGTAGCAAAAACCAACCACAAGCATAGCGAGCAGCTCATACCCTGGTCGATGTACTCGATTAATCTAATAAATAGCGGACATGACGTAGGATGCGAGCGGCCAGGGGGCGTAGTTTCCCAAAAAACGACCGCAATTTTTGTTCGCTCGTTCAGACCTAGAGGCGTGAACAGACCGCAAAGAGCGAACAGTTCATTTGAATAGCCAACCCTATTTTCTGGACGAGCGAGCGCTAATTGCGTCCGGCTCTGAATCAGGCCCATAGTGTGCTGGCAGATGGACTTCACAGTAAGGCTGATGATCATGGGCCTGATTCAGTGATGTACACAAACATGATGGAATACGTACATCTTCAATGACGGGAGTACTGCGCATGACCTGTTCTGTACATGAGCAGAAAGGAATCTGAAGCTTGCACGCAGTGCCCCCAAGCCTTAGCAGATGTTTGGGGGAGGGGATGGGGCAGCACTGCCTGTGTTCCCAGAAAATGGGGTGTGTCGAGACCAGTGTCTGCATCTTGCGATGCAGATTTACTGGCCTTGCAAGAAGACAGGAGGTGGCCATCCTGACTAAGCTTAGGCTTACTCAGATGGCCACTAGTCACAATGTTGATTCAATCCTGCTGCTTTGGATGCATGAAGTGGATCTGAGTAGCTGTCTGGAGGTGTCTTTTTCCTACAGACACCTCCTGCAGCATTAGCATATATGCACACAGCAGCTGCTGCCATAGATGCAGCTGCTGTGTGCATAGTGTACATCTATGAATCAGGCCCAATGGCAGAAAACCAAGCCACCACTGAATGTAGGTACTGTAGAATAACCAGAGGTGTCTGGCAGTATGTTATGGAGATCCTGGGAGCAGATAGTAATGACTTCAGAGTTCTTGCTGAGAAGCAGATACTTTGGAGTTCTCGCTGTAACACAGACACTATCCTCAGGAAAAGAAAGAGAATGGATCTGGCAATGTGCTGCTCTCAGGTGAGGGTTTAAAAAGGGCACTCCTGGTGTCTATTGGTTGAAAAGATATAATGTAAACGCAGTTGCTGAAATCCGATTAGACTAGAGAGAATCACATGAGACAATCCAATATGGCCACACCTATGCAGCTGGACTGTTTGTTTACAATTGGTGACACAGTGTTCAGGAATGCCACAGATACCAGGGGATGCACAGACGGCCATGAGATGTCACTGTTGGACCCAGGGCCGGGTCAGGTGGTCGAAGCACCCTGTGCCGGCCCTTGAGAAGGCACCCTTACATTGCGCGTGGTTTCAAATTTGGGGGTGTGGCCTAATTACCATAGGCCACGCCCCCTATGTGACGTTATTTGGAGGCGTGCCAAATAACGTCAGGCTGGGGGTAAAGCCCAGCACTCCATCACTGGCTGGGCTTCCCTCAGCCCTCTCCCGTCAGTGAATGCTTGCCGCGTGGGGGTCCGTCACCGCCGCACAGCTGCGGTGGTGGGGGTCCCCAGCCTCCCGATTTGACCACCTGTGAGCCACTTCAGCAGCTTTCCCTGTAGTAGTCCCCCTTATACAGTGCCCCCAGTAGTGATCCCCCACATGCAGGCCCCCAGTAGTGATCCCCCATATGCAGTGCCCCCAGGAGTGATCCCCCTTATGCAGGCCCCCAGTAGTGCCCCTTTTACAGTGCCCCCAGTAGTGATTCCCCCATATGCAGTGCCCTTTATACAGTGCCCCCAGGAGTGAACCCCCCTTATGCAGGCCCCCAGTAGTGCCCCTTATACAGTGCCCCCAGTAGTTGTCCCCCTTATGCAGGCCCCCAGTAGTTATCCCCTCTATGCAGTGCCCCCTGTAGTGGTTCTCCCTTTTCAGTGCCCCATGTAGTGGTCCCCCTGTGCAGTGCCCCAGTAGTAAGCCCCTTATATAGTGCCCAAGTAGGAATCCCCCTTGATGCAGTGCCCCCAGTAGTAGTCCCCCCTATACAGTGCCCTTTATATAGTGCCCCCAGTAGGAGTCCCCCTTGATGCAGTGCCCACTGTAGTAGTCCCCAGTAGTGGTCCCCCACGATGCAGTGCCCCCAGTAGTGGTTCCCCCCCAATGCAGTGCCCCCAGTAGTATCCCCCCAGTAGTGGTCCCCCCGAAGCAGTGCCCCCAGTAGTAGTCCCCTCCTTAGTAATAGTCCCCCCCCACATGCAGTGCCCCAGTATAAGTCCCCCCCTGACAAATACACACTGAAATTAAACAATAAATAAATAAAAGAAAAATACTTACATGAATCCACGCTCCGGCTCCCGCCGCCATCCACACGTCAGTCCTCCTGGGCTGGCGCGCTCTGCATTATGGGAGAGACATCATGTGTGTTTTATACGATGTGTGTTTTATGCACAACATGAGCCCGCCTGCCACTCTCCTCCTGGTGCTATTGGGCAAGCGCTCAGGGGGAGGGAAGGGGCTCGGCTGGGAAACCTAGTGCCAGTCCTGTGTAAATGTGTAGTACTGACCGCACTCACTGCGGTCGGCACTAAACTGGCTAACTAGGACAGGCCGGACCATGGCCGGCGGTGCCCCCCCCCCCGCCGCCGGTCCCACGGCGCCCAGGGCATGTACCCCGCTCGCCCTGCCCTAGTTACGCCACTGCTCCACACCCCTGCCTGGTCCCGTCGCTCACTAGATTGTGCTAGGTACACATCGTGTAATGTATACCCTGCTTTACATTTGAAAACTTAACAAGATAAAGCCAAACAATTTTTCTAGAAACTATAACATTCATTCATAAAAACTCTACCTTTTTTTTAGTTATGTTCTGGACATGTTTTTGAGCTTTAAAAATTCACAGTACATACTGTACATACCATATAGTTTGGAATGACTTTAATTAAGTTCATGAAAAAGCTGAAGAAATTGTTTAAACAACCGGAAAGTCAAAAATATGAGAAAGTAAAGAGCATTTGATTTTTATTATTTTTTGTGTTCAACTCTATACAGACAGAAAAAATGTGGCCACTACAGGGGCGTATTTAGGGCCATATTCAGAGATGTATGCTAACCCGATGTTTAGTGCACATCTCCGATGGTGGGAGGACTGCGCATGCGCAGGAGGTGTACTGTGCATGTGCAGCCCTCTGTCTGCGAGTCCGCTCGCAGTATCTCCCAGTCGCAGCCTGATCAATAGGTTGTGGCATTTGGGAGGTGGAGCAGAGGCGTTCCCTGGCAGCGTTCCCGGAAATGGGGGAGTGTTGCCCCCGTTTTCCAGGAGAGACGAGGCCAGAGTCTGCTTAGGTGCATGCAGACTTCCTGGCCTCGCAATGGTTGCGATTGTTCTGATGGTGACCCCAGGCTGCGACCTCCGTTGCAGCTTTGGGATCACAAAATGCAGCAAGGAGGTGTATGACACCTCCGTCTGCATTTGTATTTTAAATGGATGGAATTGCACAGCCGCTTGTGTGTGGCTGTGCAATTCCGTCCATCTCTGAATCAGGCCCTTAGAAAGGAGGGGGCCCATATTCACTCCCCATCCGGGGTCCCCTCCTCGATCTATTGCGTATTAACAGTTTCAGTAGACTCCGGTCACTAGTCTGTGGCCAGAGCCTACTGTGCATGCACAGAACGCCAGGAAAGTGGCTGCTACGGTCATTTTCCCAGCGATTTCCCTACTGCGCATGCACAGAACGCCAGGAAAGTGGCCGCTGCAGTAATTTTCCCTGCGATTTCCCTACTGCGCATGCGCAGAATGCCAGGAAAATCGTTGCTTCTGTCATTTTCCCAGAGAATTCCCTACTGTCCATCTGCAGAACACCAGGAAAGTGGCTGCTACGGTCATTTTCCCAGCGATTTCCCTACTGCGCATGCACAGAACGCCAGGAAAGTGGCTGCTGCGGTCATTTTGCAGGGGTTCTGTGTAGCACCTCTCCAGCCAACATGGGACTTTGAAGAGGTAAGTATTAGGAAATATGGGTGCAGGGTGTGTGGTGGGGGCCCCCTAGACACGCTGCACCCATTATAAATACGCCTCTGGGCCATTATGTCTGCATCACTAGATCATTTTATAATCCAGTGCACATAGTACATCTTAATAGCAACAATTATAAATATGTCCACTCAATAGCTGTATTTAAAACCTGTTTACATAAAGGTTTGAAACTGATAAATCACATATAATTATATCTACATTTTCAAAATGAAGAACACCTTTTTTTTTAATAAACAGCCTTATCTGGTCTCCCTCTAGTTTTGCATACATATTGATGTGTTCTATAATTTTCCATGTTATAATTTGCTTGGAAAATTAAAGTAATAAACTCCAATTTGTTGTTAGTCTGAGCGCTGGCTGTGATTGTCACAGTGGGTGGTTGTAAATGCTGGGGGAAAAAAAGTATTGTCAAAAACATATGGAGACAACATAAATGCTATTTACTAAAGCCTGTTATCAAAGCAGTATTTTTAGACTGAGCATTGCGTTTAAAAATTCACCCCCTGCGATAGAAACTAGTTAGTGTCAGTACACTTAAACCTTACTGATGTTTGTTCTCTTTTTTTAGCTCCCTGCCAAAAAAGCTAATTAAATAGATTGTAGTTTATATTTCCCAACAGTGCAACTCTCAATTAACTCTTATATGAACTTTTTAATATTTCCTCCTAAACAGTTAAAATGTAGTCATTATACAGTATATACCTCCTGACAGGTGTTGTGCTCTCCTAACAGGACGCATGTATTACTCAAAGTAAAGATGAAATTGTGCACATAAGTTGTTACTAGAACCAGGCTGTCATTGTTAACATCTGTTCCAGCCGTGTGACCAGATACAGTATGTGGTATTGCTGAGTACTGGGTTTTTTTGTATTACAGTGAGCAGACGTGGCATACCATCGTAGAAGAAGAGCATCAAACTTGGGGATTCAGACGCGCTCGATAGATGCGTTCGCACGCAGCCGTCAGCTGCCAAAGTATGCAAATCCCACGATCGCACCGCAATGCATTAGCACACCCACTATGTCTTGGCATGCGATTGAGGTGTGTATTTAGCCGCCCACCAGCTTGTCTTAAGACGCCCACTTTCCCTTAGTAATACACATCTATCACATGTATGTTATCTGTGATCATTTTAGATAGGTTGGATTAATTAGTGCATCCTTTATGTGTTCATGTTACACCGGGTCAGTTACAGTAGTTGGTTGAGGGTCTGTTTGGTGTAGTGGTTAGCTAGTTTGCTGTGGGTGTCACACTTTAAGACTAAGGGATAGTTTAACCTGTGTGGGTGTGGGCTGTCTCTTTTGATCAGAAGCTGAAGAGCAGAGGAAACCTCAAGCAACATGACAAGAGCTCACTGGTGGAGACTGTGTGTTTCCCTGTGTTTCTTCTCTTCATAGGAGGTCTGTCTGTCCAACACATATGGGTGCTAGGACAGACTCCCAGGAGCCGGTTGGGCTGCAAAGTGGGAGCTAATGGCATGGTGCCTGCCACGGACAGAGCCAGCAGGCATAAGTATCACGTCTAGCATGGCACTTCTTGACAATTAATTTAAATTAGTCTTGAAAGAACAGTATTTAAATTAATGAAGGAATTGATCACAACATCATTGTGGCAGTAGATAGGAAACACTTACCAAACCATGTTTGTTCTGTGCAGTAAACAAGTCAAATTTGCTCATAAAATAATGCATGTCATGCCTGCATTTTTGGAGTTTCCTAAAGCATCAGTAACAGGGGCGTATTTATAATGGGTGCAGTGCATACGGGCCCCTGGGTCCAGGGGGGGCCTGCACCGTAACACCCTGCACCCATAAAACTTACTTCTCCGGAGTCCCACGTTGGCTCTGGTGTCTGCGCCTATAAAAACGTCTGGAAAATGGCTGCTGCAGCAGGGGCGTCTTAAGAGAGGAGGGGGCATGTGTGCACTCCCTGTGCAGGGCCCCCTCCTTTCTCTCCAGTGGCCGGCAGCCAAATGACGCGGCTAGCAGCCACCGGAGCCTTAGTAGACTCCGGGTACTAGAGTGTGCCCGGAGTCTACTGTGCATGCGCAGAACGCCAGAAAAATGGCCGGTGGCTATTTTCCGGCGTTCTGTGCATGCGCAGTAGACTCTGGGCACTAGAGTGTGTCCGGAGTCTACTGCGCATGCGCAGAACACCAGAAAAATGGCCGCGGTGGCCATTTTCCGGTGTTCTGAGCAGCGCTGACACCGAACGCAGGACCACGGACAGGTAAGTTTAAAATAATATGGGTGCAGTGTGTGCGGTGCGGGGCCCGTGTGCCCTGCTCACACTGCACCCATTATAGATACTCCACTGCGCCACAGCCATTTTCCCGTAGTTTGCGCATGTGCAGTACAGGGAAAATGGCCGCCGCGGTAATTTTCCCGGTGACCTGTGCATGCGCTATAGACTCTGGGCACACTCTAGTGTCGGACGTAGAGGAGGGAGCCCGTGTCAGAGACTGCACATGGGCCCCCTCCTCTCTAAAAATGCCCCTGATCAGTAATATGCTGATCAGAGTAATGAAGCGGTATATCCATAGGCAGCAGAGTATAATTGTAAGAACCACAGCTGCTCCGTGTTTATTACTTGTTCTGTGATCCCGTATAATGAGACTGATTAATGGTCCACACAGCAAGATCATTAATCTTCTTCTAGTGCTTTAGGGAGAATTCAGTTCTGTTTTGCTTTAGCTACAATACTAAAACATTCTATGAACAACAAGTCATTAATAAATGTCACAAATTTTCCAAGTCTTTTTCCCAAAAATATAAAGTATGAAAGTATGAGTTCATTTTTATTTCCCAGCAGATTAAGGGCCTGATTCAGACCCACTCGCAAGCTGCTGTCCGCTCGCAAGTGCGTCGATGTTGTGCACTGCGCATGCGCACGATGGCGGGAGCTCCGTCGTGCGCATGCGCCAGACGCGACGAGCGAAGGAAAGTCCTTCACTCGTTGTGTCTGATCAAAGGGGGCGTGCTGTCGATGTTGATTGACAGCACGCCCCCTTTGGTGGGCGTGCCGGGAGCGTGCCTCCCTGACGGGGGCGTTCCCAAGGGACCCACAGCTATACGAGCGTCCAGGAGGACGCTCCAGAATTATGGAGGGCGGCCCTCATTCAGAGCGTGCGCTTTGCTCAGAGCGTACGGCTCTGAATGAGGGCCTAAATACTTATGTTTTTTTTTCCATGTTGATATACAGTAGCTTGTCTAAACCAATAAAATGCTTTACTTAATAAAAGATACCTTGTACGATCACTTATATAATTAGTCATTCCTTATTCATTATCAAAACACGTTATTGAAATATAATGATTTTATATGATTTTATATGTGCAATAAAAATGTTTTACCTTTGTTTTAAGAATATCATAACTTTACATTATATTGCAGATTTACCCAAAGCTAATTTTCCAGTTATAGATTCCTTTATGATTCCCCTCTAGTCTTCTTCACTTTATGACAATGGTTAAAAAATAAAAAACTGATAGATGATGAAAACTTACCCTTGCAGAGCAGTGATAAGAATAAAAGGCCTATTCACAAGTAAAGAAGATGAATAATAATAATCATTAGAATAATAATCATTAGAATAAACAAATACAATCAAATTTAGACCGAGGGATTCGGGGGACTGGTTATTTAATTTGAAGGACTTGAATATAATGTTTTTAGTACAGTACTGTTCTATGCAGCAGTTGTGCCAGTGACAGCCCTGGGTATGCATTTCTTCATTTGCCAGTATGCCCTGGATTTTCCTTTTTTTTTTTTTTCAAGACAAACTCCTCTAGAGTAGGGGTGAGCGGGTCCGGATTTTTGAAATCCGAACCCCCCCGATCCGAGGCCGATCCGAGTCAGGCTCGACTTTTCCCGCCTGACTCGGATCTGAAATCGAGGCAAAACGTCATCATCCCGCCTTCCGGGTCTCGCGGGTTTTGGATTCTATATAAGGTACCCACGTTGGCGCCATTTTCTCACTCGGCTGTGGACAGTGAAGAGGGAGGGTGGGAGTTAGGGCTGGCTGGGCTGTGTAGTGTAGTGTAGTGTAGTGTAGTGCAGTGTCGTGTTGTGCTGCTGTTGTCCATAGGGGCTGTGGGCCTGATTCAGAGCCACTCGTAAGCGGCTGCTCGTTCGTTCCGAGCAATGTTTGCACAACTGCGCATGCGTACGGATCGTAATACGCATGCGCGAACCAGTCAGTGCGGCCGAAAATCGTTTGTTCGCTAAATAGCGTCTGCCTGCTATTTTGAGTGACAGGAGGAGGCGTATGTGGGTGGTAACAGGGGAAGGTGCTTGAAAACGGGTAGTGGAGATCCGAACGCAGGCGTGCTTAAAGGTCAAAACGGGCGTTTTATGGGCGTGCATAATTAATACAGCAGCGTCATTGACCACGTCACTGGGTTATTTTATAGTCAGAACTACTCGCAAGATTGCAGTAGGAAAAACCAACCACAAGATTAGCGAGCAGTTCATACGCTGGTCGATGTACTCGATTAATCTAATAAATAGCGGACATGACGTAGGATGCGAGCGGCCAGGGGGCGTAGTTTTCCAACAAATGACCGCATGTTTGGTTCGCTCGTTCAGACATAGAGGCATGAACAGACCGCAAAGAGCGAACGGGAATAGCCACCCCTTTTTTCTGAACGAGCGAGCACAAATAGCGTCCGGCTCTGAATCAGGCCGTGTGTCCACTCCTCCAAAGTCCATAGGGGCTTTCTGTGTTGTGCTGTGCTGCTGTTGTCCATAGGGGTTGTGTCCACTCCTCCAAAGTCCATAGGGGCTGGCTGTGTTGTGCTGTGCTGCTGTTGTCCATAGGGGCTGTGTCCACTCCTCCAAAGTCCATAGGGGCTGGCTGGACTGTGTTGTGCAGTCAGTTGTCCATAGGGGCTGTGTCCACTCCAAAGTCCTCTGCAGTGTCCCAGTCCTAAAGGGGTGCTGTACTGTTGTCCAGGGGTTGCTCTGTCCATCAGGGGTGCACCCCCCAAGTGCAAAAAAAATAAATATTTTTTCTGTGTTTGTGAATTGTGTGCGCAGTAGCCGCACGTGCATCAACAAAGTAGCGCCAAGCGTGCGCTTGTGTCATAAGTAAAGGGCCTGCTGGCTTGACCGTTAAAGGGTGCTGTAACCCTCAAAGTGCACTCAAAACAAAATAAAACAATATTTTCTGTGTTTGTGAATTGTGTGCACTGTGGCTGCATGTGCATCAACAAAGGAGCAGCGCCAAGCGTGCGCCTGTGTCCCATAAGTAAAGGGCCGGCTGGCTTGTTCGTTAAAGGGTGCTGTAACCCAAAAAGTGCACTCCAAACAAAATAAAAAAATATTTTCTGTGTTTGTGAATTGTGTGCACTGTGGCTGCACGTGCATCAACAAAGGAGCAGCGCCAAGCGTGCGCCTGTGTCCCATAAGTAAAGGGCTGGCTGGCTTGTCCGGTAAAAGGTGCTGTAACCCCCAAAGGGCACTCCAAACAAAATAAAAAAATATTTTCTGTGTTTGTGAATTGTGGGCCTGATTCAGACCCGGACGCAAGTGGCCGATCGCTCGTCCGCCGTACGAGCGGAAATATTTAAATGCAAGCGCTCTCTCGTATGTTCGCTCGTAGCTAACCTTCCGCCCCATATTCTCCCAACCCCTCCTCTAGCTAGCGAACGTTCAAAATAGCGAGCGTCCGTCTCCTCTTTGGTTGCAGGGAGCGCTCGCACAAGTCAATTCCGGAAGTGGCCCTGTCAGTTTTCGATTGCCTGCTATTTCATTCTGCAAACATACTTGAATCGATTAATGGCAATCACTATATTAATTACCTTAATTGTTATTCACATGTTTGCAAACCTGTTTTTTTTTTCAATGTCAATAAACCTGCCTGCTTGCCCTTTTTCGTCGCTGGATTGGGCAAAGTAAGTGTTTCTGTGTATGTTTATATTTTTTATTTTTTTTTTTTTTTCTCATATCTGCGTGTGCATGTTTACAGTAGGGGTGTGCACCGGCCACTTTTCGTGTTTTGTGTTTTGGTTTTGGATCTGGATCTTTCTTCGTGTTTTGGATCTGGATTGGTTTTGCCAAAACCACCCTTCCGTGTTTTGGGTTCTGGGTTTTGTGTTTTGGATCTGTATTTTTTTGAAAAAAAGCATAAAAACCGCTAAAATCACAGAATTTGTGGGTTTTTCTGCTCCTATGCTATTATTAACCTCAATAACCTTAATTTCCACTCATTTCCAGTCTATTCTGAACACCTCACACCTCACAATAGTGTTTTTATGTCCAAAAGGTTGCATCGAGGTAGCTGGATGACTATGCTAAGAGATACGAGTGGGCGGCACAAACACGTGGTCGATCTAGGAGTGGCACTGCAGTGGCAGACAGGATGGCAGTTTGAAAAACTAGGCCCCAAACTATACATAATGCAAAGAAAAAAAAGAGGTGCAAGATGGAATTGTCCTTGGGCCCTCCCACCCACCCTTATGTTGTATAAACAGGACATGCACACTTTAACAAACCAAACATTTCAGTGCCAGGGTCTGCCACATGACTGTGGCTGAAATGATTGGTTCGTTTGGGCCCCCACAAAACAAGCTGGCAATTAATCTGTCCCTGAACAAACTGGCTCTACGGAGGCAAGATGTCGTCCTCATCCTCCTCATCCACCGATTCCTCACCCTCTTCAGTGTTGTGTACATCCTCATCCTCACAGAGTATTAATTCGTCCCCGCTGGAATCCACAACCACAGGTCCCTCTGTACGTTCTGGAGGCTGGTTTCCCTGGAAGAGTTGATAATTCATTTTATGAACATCATCTTCTCCACATTTTGTGGAAGCAACCTCCTACGCCTTTCGCTGACAAGGTTCCCGGCTGCACTAAACACTCTTTAAGAGTACACACTGGAGGGGGGGCAACTCAGGCAAAATAGAGCCAGTTTGTACAGGGACCTCCAAATTGCTTCTTTTTCCTGCCAGTACAGGTACGGACTGTTTGACATGCCTACTTGGATGCTGTCACCGATGTAATCCTTTAACAGACAGACGCACGCTTGTCGCTGCTGCTTTGAGGATGCAAGTGCGGCTACAGCCCACACAATTCACAAAGACAGAAAAAAGAAGAAGAATATTTTTATTGTTTGTGTAGCACACATTGAGGGTGTCACCACCCTTTAACAGACAGACGCACGCTTGTCGCTGCTGCTTTGATGATGCAAGTGCGGCTACATTGCACACAAGTCACAAACACATTAAAAAAATAGTTTTTTATTTTTTGGAGCACTTTGAGAGTTACACCACCCTTTAACAGACAGATGCACGCTTGTCGCTGCTGCTTTGAGGATGCAAGTGCGGCTACAGCCCACACAATTCACAAAGACAGAAAAAAAAGAACAATATTTTTATTGCTTGTGTAGCACACTTTGAGGGTGTCACCACAATTTAACAGACAGACGCAAGCTTGTCGCTGCTGCTTTAAGTATGCAGGTGCGGCTACAGCCCACACATTTCACAAAGACAGGAAAAAAAGAACAATATTTTTATTGTTTGTGTAGCACACTTTGAGGGTGTCACCACCCTTTAACAGACAGACGCACGCTTGTCGCTGCTGATTTGAGGATGCAAGTGCAGCTACAGCCCACACAATTCACAAAGACAGAAAAAAAAGAAGAATATTTTTATTGTTTGTGTAGCACACATTGAGGGTGTCACCACCCTTTAACAGACAGACGCACGCTTGTCGCTGCCGCTTTGATGATGCAAGTGCGGCTACATTGCACACAAGTCACAAACACATTAAAAAAATAGTTTTTTATTTTTTGGAGCACTTTGAGAGTTACACCACCCTTTAACAGACAGATGCACGCTTGTCGCTGCTGCTTTGAGGATGCAAGTGCGGCTACAGCCCACACAATTCACAAAGACAGAAAAAAAAAGAACAATATTTTTATTGTTTGTGTAGCACACTTTGAGGGTGTCACCACCCTTTAACAGACAGACGCACGCTTGTCGCTGCTGCTTTGAGGATGCAAGTGCGGCTACAGCCCACACAATTCACAAAGACAGAGAAAAAAAGAACAATATTTTTATTGTTTGTGTAGCACACTTTGAGGGTGTCACCACACTTTAACAGACAGACGCACGCTTGTCGCTGCTGCTTTGAGGATGCAAGTGCGGCTACAGCCCACACAATTCACAAAGACAGGAAAAAAAAGAACAATATTTTTATTGTTTGTGTAGCACACTTTGAGGGTGTCACCACCCTTTAACAGACAGACGCACGCTTGTCGCTGCTGCTTTAAGGATGCAGGTGCGGCTACAGCCCACGCATTTCACAAAGACAGGAAAAAAAGAACAATATTTTTATTGTTTGTGTAGCACACTTTGAGGGTGTCACCACCCTTTAACAGACAGACGCACTCTTGTCGCTGCTGCTTTGAGGATGCAAGTGCGGCTACAGCCCACACAATTCACAAAGACAGAAAAAAAAGAACAATATTTTTATTGCTTGTGTAGCACACTTTGAGGGTGTCACCACCCTTTAACAGACAGACGCACGCTTGTCGCTGCTGCTTTGAGGATGCAGGTGGAATCTAGACGGGATTTGGAACCGGGGACACACTACCTCCATCAATTGTCTAAATCCCACTGCACTAATGGCGGATACCGGACGCACGTCTAACACCAACATAGCAGTCAAGGCCTCAGTTATACATTTTGCTTCAGGATGACTGCTGTCGTACTTCATCCTCATCGCTAGGGACTGTTGGAGGGTCAATTGTTTAGTAAAAGTAGTGATGTTCCTACTTCCTCTCTGGGATGATGAACAACTCCCAGCAGCAGCAACAGCACAAGGAGGAAGTGGTTCTTGATCTTTCCCTATTTTATTTTTATCGGAGAAAGTTTGGTCCTCCATTTATGTTATATTGATATATACGTGCGGCTAAAGCGCACACAAACACAGAAAATATTTTTTTATTTTTGCTGGAGAGTAGTGCACTTTGTGGGTTACACCACCCTTTAAGAAATGAGCCAGCCGGCTCTTTACTTATGGGACACAGGCGCACGCTTGGTGCTGCTCCTTTGTTGATGCACGTACAGCCACAGTGCACACAATTCACAAACACAGAAAATTATTATTTTTTTGGTTTGGACTGGAGTGTACTTTGGGGGTTACAGCACCCTTTAACGGTCAAGCCAGCAGGCCCTTTACTTATGACACAGGCGCACGCTTGGCACTACTTTGTTGATGCACGTGCGGCTACTGAGCACACAATTCACAAACACAGAAAATATTTTTTTTTTGGTTTGGAGTGTACTTTGGGGGTTACAGCACCCTTTAATGGTCAAGCCAGCCGGCCCTTTACTTATGACACAGGCGCACGCTTGGCACTACTTTGCTGATGCACATGCGGCTACTGAGCACACAATTCACAAACAGAAAATATTTTTTTTTTGGTTTGGAGTGTACTTTGGGGGTTACAGCACCCTTTAATGGTCAAGCAAGCCGGCCCTTTACTTATGACACAGGCGCACGCTTGGCACTACTTTGTTGATGCACATGCGGCTACTGAGCACACAATTCACAAACACAGAAAATATTTTTTTTTTGGTTTGGAGTGTACTTTGGGGGTTACAGCACCCTTTAACGGTCAAGCTAGCTGGCCCTTTACTTATGACACAGGCGCACGCTTGGCACTACTTTGTTGATGCACGTGCGGCTACTGCGCACACAATTCACAAACACACAAAAAATATTATTTTTTTGGTTTGGACTGGAGTGTACTTTTGGGGTTACAGCACCCTTTAACGGTCAAGCCAGCCGGCCCTTTACTTATGACACAGGCGCACGCTTGGCACTACTTTGTTGATGCACGTGCGGCTACTGCGCACACAATTCACAAACACACAAAAAATATTATTTTTTTAGCACTTGGGGGGAGCACCCCTGATGGACAGAGCAACCCCTGGACAACAGTACAGCACCCCTTTAGGACTGGGACACTGCAGAGGACTTTGGAGTGGACACAGCCCCTATGGACAACTGACTGCACAACACAGTCCAGCCAGCCCCTATGGACTTTGAAGTAGTGGACACAGCCCCTATTAACAACAGCAGCACAGCACAACACAGCCAGCCTCTATGGACTTTGAAGTAGTGGACAACAGCAGCACAGCGCAGCACAGCACAGCACAACACTACTCTGCACTACACTACACTACACTAAACAGCCCAGCCAGCCCTAACTCCCACCCTCCCTCTTCACTGTCCACAGCCGAGTGAGAAAATGGCGCCGACGCGGGTACCTTATATAGGTTCCAAAACCTGCGAGACTCGGAAGGCGGGATGATGACGTTTTGCCTCGATTTCAGATCCGAGTCAGGCAGGAAAAGTCGAGCCTGACTCGGATCTGCCTCGGATCGGGGGGGCTCGGGGGGGTTCGGATTTCAGAAATCCGAACCCGCTCAACCCTAGTTTACAGCATAGCCCTGTTTGTTTATTTTGGACATACCTGCGTGTGCATGTTTACAGTATAGCTCTGGTTTTTTTAAATCAATTTTTTTCTCATACCTGCGTGTGTATGTGTACAGTATTGCCCTGTTGTTTTGTTTTTTTTTGCAAAAAAAAAAACAAAATATGAAATTTGGAATTAAAAATGTTTTTCTCCATCATTTAGGGGCAGAGCGGAGAGTCAGACGGCGCCGACATGTAGCTCATCCCCTATCCCCCACTCCCACCCAAACATCCCCTGCCCACTCTTCCCCAAATTCCCCCTCCACCCCAGACCTTGTCGTCCCTCAGTCCCCTCCCTCTCCTCACATTACCATCCCTCCAACTTCCCCCTCCCCTCAAACCCCCCCTCTCTTTTCCTCACCTTCCACTTCGTCAAACATTACCCCTCCTCCTTCCATGAGCCACTGGCCCACCTCAGATGAGGAGGAATTCGGGGCTCCAGGCCCAGTCAGCAGTGTGACCGGTATGTTTACATTTTAAACTGTTTTTTTTTAAGAATTTTTTATTTTGGTTGATGTTGTCCTTTTGCCTGTGCAGTTCAAAATAGTAAAGTAGTTCAAATGTTTTTTATATATATCTTTGTGAAACAATGTCAAGGATGTTTTCACCTTACACATATGACACATGTCCAAACACTCACACTTGTGTCTTTCTTGTTTACGTTACCAACAAATGTCGTAGTTTTGCTTAGGTTTAATACATATTTTTTTATTTTTTTATTTCTTCTTTTTGGGCCCTTATTTGTTTAAAATCTTTTCGTTTTGCATTCCTTTTTTTTGGACATGTTTTTGTAACTGATGTTTGTTTTTTGTATAGTCAGAATTTTTTGTGGGTTTTTAAAATCTAAATGAAGGTGTCACTTTAGTAAGCCACACATTTTTTTTCCCCACAGAGGACCAGAGGCGTAACGAGGCAATTGCTGCCGGATTGCTTGATCTCTGGGGCCATGTCATTGCCATGCTGGTGGCATTGGGCCACCTTTTGGCGATCCTGCGCCACTAAGTTTTTTTCATTACCAAAAAAAAAAATAAGTAAAGTTTATTTTGAATTATTTAAGTCTCATTCCTTGTCTGTAAATCTTAGATTGTTGAACCTTACATAAGTCTACTATTTGTCCCTGTGTTTTTAAGTAATGTAAATTTGTTTGTAGAAAGGTCAAGTAAGTATGTAAGCTTGCGCATTAAACACATAACAATACCAATAGGTTTGTAGAATTAACGTAAAAAATCGAATAATTATTTTTGGGGGTAATGTAAAAATTAAAGCTACCTGCTTAGGCCTAGAATTGAAAACATACTGATTCACCATAATACCTTTGGTGTTTGTTTTTAGCAACAAAGCAGGGTACAAAAGTTTAGAAATTAAGAAATGACAGTATTAGACATTAAGCAAGTTTGCACTTTTTTGAACAGGTTACACTTGGTTGTAATTTACTAAGGAAATAGTTGGTTAACGAAAAAAATAAATTTATTGCACACAAATAATAAACACCAAGTGAATTGACAAAATAAATTCACACATTGAAAACACACACAAAAGTGCAAACAACACCAAAATCCCCCCCAAAAAATAAAAAATCAGGAACTGTTTGAAGAAGTAGCATACCAACATGAATCCACAAATGAGGAGAAGAAATCATTGTTCCCAAAGTTATATCCAATGTGTCCACTTAAGTCATTTGTGTTGATCAGATAGTATGCATGGATTTTTATGGTCATTTTAGGGAATAAAACAAAAACAAAAAAAAGAAAAGTTAAAAGTGTACATTAAAATATTACAAGTCTACATTGTGTGAATTAAATTAATTTGTGGAAATAATTACCTAAAAAATCTTGCAACAATTTGATCGCGTATGGCCCCCCCACATACTGACCTCCGACCAACCTCGGGGGGCCGTCCTCAGGCAAGGCATCCTCTGGCTGCATTGGGACACCACTCCTTATGGCGATGTTGTGAAATATCCCACACAGGGCCACAATTTTCGAAACTATAGCCGGCAAATACATGAGGTCGCCACCAGAGTGGTGGAGGCATCTGAATCGGCCTTTTAAAAAGCCCATACAGTGCTCCACCACCTGCCTGGTGGCTGTAAGTGCAGAATTATACTGACTTTGTGGCCCTGGTGTGGGAACCAAATAAGGAGTGAGCAGCCAGGGCGTGCAAGGGTAACCACTGTCTCCTGTGAAAATATAAAAAACAACATCAGGACCATTGTGTACCAAGCTTTGTATTGGTTTCAACAGAAGGTGTCAACTTACCCAGAAGCCACGCATCACCAGCTTGTAGGTTGTTTAATTTGTGCCAAATCCCTGATTGCCGGATGATGAAGGAATCATGTGCACTGCCTGGGAATTTGGCATTCAGGGACAGGATCTGGAGGGAGGCATCAAATACCACCATTACATTCATCGAATGAAAGTGCTTGCGGTTCCTAAATATTGCCTCCAGCCTTGCTGGAGGCTGAAGTGGTATGTGAGTGCCATCCACAACCCCTATGATGTGTGGGAAGCCAGCAATTTGGTAAAATGTATCCTTCACAACATTAAGGGAACCCATATCCAATGGAATTTTAATAAAATGATGGAGGTGTTTAAATAGTGCATCCATCACTGCCCTCAGGATCCTTGAAAAGGAGGATTGGGAGATTCCTGCGACTATTACCACAGTGGTTTGAAAGGATCCTGAGGCACAAAAATGTAACTCCGACATTAATTGCGTAAGTGATGGTATTGCTGTAGGACTGTCAATTTGCCGTTCAAGATCACTCTCTATTAATGAGAGAGTGTCTATGATGACTTTTGGCGGCAGACGGTATCACCTTAACACCTCATCATCTGGCATTCCAAAAAGGGTGACACGTGTTCTATATATCTGGGGCCTTGCACGCCTATGAGGCCTACGCCTGGGACGAAGTTGAGGTTGGTCGGGTTCTGGAACCATGGCCAATATAATACGACCAACATCAACCTGAAATGTTAAGCCAGGTAGTTATTGTTTTAGACAAATGTGTTAAGAAAAATATACTTATCTTTTCAAAGAAAACCAAAGATTCTTACAGGCCTGGGTCGTGTCATGTGAAAATCCACCTACATTTCAAAAGTAGAAAATATTTTTAAGATTAATTTTAAAAACTAGGAATTAAACCAAATATAGTTTTCTAAAATTTAGAGAAGGGAGCACACATTAGTTCGCAAAATAGTATGCTACATTTAGAGTTAAGACATGATTTTACACAGAACAAGCACACATTAGTTCGCAAAATACTGTAGTACGCTACATTTAGAGTTAAGAGATTTTACACAGAACAAGCACACATTAGTTTGCAAAATAGTACGCTACATTTAGAGTTAAGACGTGATTTTACACAGAACAAGCACACATTAGTTCGCAAAATAGTATGCTACATTTAGAATTAAGACATGATTTTACACAGAACAAGCACACATTAGTTTGCAAAATAGTACGCTACATTTAGAGTTAAGACATGATTTTACACAGAACAATCACACATTAGTTAGCAAAATAGTACACTACATTTAGAGTTAAGACATGATTTTACACAGAACAAGCACACATTAGTTCGCAAAATAGTACGCTACATTTAGAGTTAAGACATGATTTTACACAGAACAAGAACACATTACTTAGCGAAACATATGCTAAGACCAATACATCTAATTTGTTAATTAATAAAACCAAAAACACTTACCAAAAACAGGCAAATATGAAAAAGTTATAAAAGGTCACTTGGGTGCCAGCCAAAATAACTTTAAAAAAAAAAAAAAAAAACAATAAAAAATTTTTTCAACAATTTATTAATAAATGTTTATGGGATTTATTGAAGTACTTACTCAAAAATATAAATAAAAATAGCAAATAAAAATACGCAAAAATGCTAACTTAAACAAAGAAAGTAATAAAAAAAAACGCTCCATCAAAAAAATAAAAAGAAACTCCTTCACGTTCCACCAACCAAACAACAAAACACTCTACAACGAAATACCTCCAACAATCAAAAAATGCCACCTCGAATGGAGTCACACCAAGCCATAAATAGTCTACATTTTCACGCTCAAATTAAGGACGGACAATAGGAGCGCACAATGAATGATGCGGCCAAATAATGCTGACGCATGTATAAAAACATCACTGAAGGCCCAAATTGGTCTGCTGCATTGAGAAAAAACACAATGAGTACAGAGCAGCAAAGTACTAGCCAAGAGGCGCCATGTAAGTATTTGCTTTTTTAAGGCTTGCTTATGTTTAACATTACATTTTGAAACATTTTACATTAAAAAATTTTAAACCATTTAAAAAAAAGGTGTGGAGGATGCCATGGAAGAGGCTGCTGGGCCTAGTAGGCAAACTTGGGCCAAAACAAAAGGCAGCCACAATTCACAAGGAAGGAGATGGAGGTTTTGGTGCAAATGTTGGCACAGGCACCAAGGAATATGGGTGCAACCCAGAACTGGAAACTGTGGGACGACATAGCCAGTGCTGTCAATGGGGTGGGTGAGTTTGAACGTTCAACCCGGGAGGTCAAACGCCGGTAGGTAAAAACTGCATTTTACTACAAAGTGTTTACAGGTCCAAATACTGCAGTAATAATGCCAACTTTTTAACCAACAGATGGAGCGACTTCAAATATCGGCTTAAACAAAAACTGGCTGATAGGGCTAGGCATGCAGGGGGGACAGGTGGGGTTCCCACCCCTGTGTCACTTGAGCTCACGGATTTGGAGGAACTGGCACAGGGGTGTGTGCAGGATGAGGAGGTGTTTGGCGTGTTGAACATGGATACCAACATGCAAGACTTTGCGGCTCCTCATGTTGCCCCAGGTAAATGTTGTAATGTTAACAACTCAGAAATTTGTTTTTGAAAATATCTAGCTTATAATTTTATTCTTTTCTCTTTTTTCTCACAGAGACAAAGGTGGATGAGTCTGCTCCAGAGGTGAGCTTTGGCCACAGAATTTCTTCTGGCTCTGCAGGGGAGGAAGCAGTAGATTTGGCTGTGGACCCTGTGGCAGACAGTCCAGGGCATTCCCCCTCGCAGGCAGTGGCCCTCCTCACTGATCTCAATGTTAAAACGGATCAGCACACCGAGATTCTGCTGAGGATGGACGCCAATCTGCTATGGGTGGCGGACGCCCTGGAGGAAAATACTGCGCCAATGTGAGAATTGCAAATGCCCTGGTGGAAAATACTGCGGCCAACGTGAGAATTGCAAATGCCCTGGAGCAGCTCATTCGCCAGCACATGTTGGAGCTGGCCTCCCTTCCTGCCGGAACATCAGGACCCTCCACCTCTGGCACATCAATAGCCATCCCTCCAAATGTGCCTAGCCCTATGCCTAGTCCAGAGGCCACAACATCTGCCTCTGGCCAGGCCAGCCGAAGGAGCTCGCTCCCCGTTCTGGCTCCCTCCAACCCCCGGCCAAACGGCCTAAAAGGCGATGACAGCACTGGCTAATTACCCCACAATCCATCTCTGTGTTTGCCCCATATTCCTTCATGACAACAACCTCCCTCTCCTTTCTGGTGAATTGTTTTTATTTATTTATTTATTTTTTTAGTTCAAATGCCACTTATTTTGTGTGTGTGTGGCCCAAATCATTTTGAAATTTTTTTACCTTAAAATAAATATGTTTATGGAAAAAATAAAATAAAAAAAACAAAAATTTACACAATCATTTAATAAAATTATGATCAAAATCGGCAAAATTCTATTGTTGATTTATTCCAAAACTGGTTAAAAGGTAATCCCTCAAACAAACTTAGAAACAATACAATGGAAATAGAAACATTTAATTTTTTTAAAAAAACAACGGTTAAAAACAATTTATGAGTTTTAATTAACACTTAGCAAAAAACAAAAGGACGATTGGTTTCTTGTCCCCAAAAAAATTATGAAAAAAAACAAACATGCGTACAATATTGTTTCCCTAAAAAAGAAACACTTACAAATATTTTAAAAGTCCCCCCCAAAAAAAACATTTGTTAGCTAATTGATTGTATGACCTAGAAATTAGCAGCTGAGTAGTTCACCTGCGTTCGGTTTTTAGCTACTAAAAAAGGTCTATTTGCTAAACACCTTACAAGCAGTTTTGCAATTAAAAGATGATTGTTTTTGTGGCCTCAATTGATAAATCGCTACACCATCGATGAGCCCAGGCAAGTACGAAGAGACCATCGTCATTGCGGTAGACTATACCAGACCACAAGCTGAGCGAGCAGTCTTAATGGAAATTGTATGAGACAGTGATGTATCACTTGTTCCATTCACATTTGGCGCTTGCATAAGATAATTTATGTACGCCCAAAAAACGCCTCGACACGCCTGCGTTTTTCCATCTCCACCCCCGTCACCACCCCAAATCGGACAGTTCTGTCAATCAAATTTGACATGTCACTTCCTGTTCGCTGTGTCTACGATCGACTGAAAAATGACCGCAATCAGAAGTACACACATGCGCACTGTTACACCGACGCATGCGTGGTTGGACAACATCGTCTGACTACGAATGAACGGTCACTTGCGAGCGCCTCTGAATCAGGCCCTGTGTGCACTGTGGCTGCACGTGCATCAACAAAGGAGCAGCGCCAAGCGTGCGCCTGTGTCCCATAAGTAAAGGGCCGGCTGGCTTGTCCGTTAAAGGGACAACCCCCAAAGTGCGCTCCACAAAAAATAAAAAATTCTCCTTTTTTTCTGTCTTTGTGAATTGTGTGGGCTGTAGCTGCACCTGCATCCTCAAAGCAGCAGCACCAAGCGTGCGTCTGTCTGTTAAAGGGTGGTGTAACCCCCAAAGTGCACTCCAACAAAAATAAAACATTTTCTTCTGTGTTTGTGAATTGTCTGCACTGTACGTGCATCCTCAAAGCAGCAGCGACAACCGAGCATCTGTCTGTTAAAGGGTGGTGTAACCCTCAAAGTGCACTCCACAAAGAATAAAAAATTCTTCTATTTTTTCTGTCTTTGTGAATTGTGTGCACTGTAGCTGCACATGCATCAACAAAGGAGCAGCGCCAAGCGTGCACCTGTGTCCCATCAGTAAAGAGCCGGCTGGCTCATTTCTTAAAGGGTGGTGTAACCCACAAAGTGCACTAGTCTCCAACAAAAATAAAAAATTATTTTCTGTGTTTGTGTGCGCCTTAGCCGCACGTATATATCAATATAACATAAATGGAGGTTCAAACTTTCTCCAATAAAAATAAAATAGGGAAAGATCAAGAACCACTTCCTCCTAGTGCTGAAGCTGCTGCCACTAGTCATGACATAGACTATAACATGCCATCAACGTCGTCTGCCAAGGCCGATGCCCAATGTCATAGTAGAGGGAACATACAATCCCAAATGACAAAGTTCAGGAAAATTACCTAAAAAAAAACATTTAAATCATCTGAGGAGAAACGTAAACTTGCCAATATGCCATTTACGACACGGAGTGGTAAGGAATGGCTAAGGTCTTTCCCTATGTTCATGACTAGTGTTTCAGCGTCACATGATGATGGAAGCCCTCCTCCCGCTAAAAAAAATCAAGTGAGTTAAGCTGGCAAAAGCACAGTGAAGAACTGTATGTTCTAAGAAGATATCACAAATCCCCAAGGAGAGTCCAAGTGTGGTGGCGGTTGCGATGCCTGACCTTCCCAGCACTGGACGGGAAGAGGTGGCTCTTTCCACCATTTGCACGCCCCCTGTAAGTTCTGAAAGGAGCACCCACAATCCACTTGCTGATATGCAAATTAAAGATGTCACTGTTGAAGTACAACAGGATGAGGATACTGGTGTAGCTGGCGCTGAGGAGGAAGTTGGCGAGGAGGATTCTGATGGTGATGTGGTTTGTTTAAATCAGGCTTAGGGGGAGACAGTTGCCATATGTAAAGGTGAAATAAGTAGGGGTAGGGATGTTAACCACCTAGAAACATCCTCCCTTATACGGCACCTGCAGCGCGTTCATAAAAAGTTACTGTCAAGTTCAGAAACTTTGGCTAAGAACGTAAGCAGTCCAGGGACACCTAAATCCCGTTGTCCTGTTGTATAAAAGCTCCTGCAAACCACACCGTCAACTCCCTCCTTGTCAATTTCCTCCTTAGTCAGGATCGGAAGTAGTCCCGCAGGCCATGTCACTGGCATGACTGACTCTCCTATCCGGGATTCCTCCGGAGGATCCTGCATTGCTACGCCTCCTGCTGCCGCTGTTGCTGCTGCTGGGAGTCGTTCATCATCCGAGAGAGGAAGTAGGAACCCAACTACTTTTACTAAACAATTGACCCTCCAACAGTCCTTAGCGAGGAGGATGAAGTACGACAGCAGTCATCCTGAAGCAAAACGTATAACTGAGACCTTGACTGCTATGTTGGTGTTAGACGTGCATCCGGTATCCGCCATTAGTGCAGTGGGATTTAGACAATTGATGGAGGTAGTGTGTCCCCGGTTCCAAATCCCGTCTAGATTCCACTTCACTAGGCAGGCAATACCGAGACTGTTCAGAAACGTCAGAAAAAGGGTCCTCAGTGTCTTGAAAAATGCAGTTGTACCCAATGTCCACTTAACCACGGACATGTGGACAAGTGGTACAGGGCAGACTAAGGACTATATGACTGTGACAGCCCACTGGGTAGATGTATCACCTTACACAGCAACAACAGCAGCGTCACCAGTAGCAGCATCTCAGAAACGCCAGCTCGTTCCAAGGCAGGCTACACTGTGTATCACCGGTTTCAGTAAGAAGCACACTGCCGACAACCTCTTAGAGAAACTGAGGGAAATCATCGCCCAGTGGCTTACCCCACTTAGACTCTCCTGGGGATTTGTGATATTTGACAACGCCACCAATATTGTGCAGGCATTTCATCTGGGCAAATTCCAGCACGTCCCATGTTTTGCTCACACAATAAACTTGGTGGTGCAGAATCTTCTGAAAAGTGACAGGGGCGTGCAGGAGACGCTTTGGGTGGCCCGAAAAATTTCTGGCCACTTTCGCCATTCAGCGACTGCGTGCCGAAGACTGGAACGCCAGCAAACACTCTTGAACCTGCCCCGCCATCACCTGACGCGGTGAAACTCAACCCTCTATATGCTTCAGAGGATAGAGGAGCAGCACATGGCCATTCAAGCCTATACATCCACCTATGACATAGGCAAAGGAGGGGGTATGCACCTGACTCAAGCGCAGTGGAGAATGATTTCCGTGTTGTGCAAGGTTCTCCAGCCCTTCGAACTTGCCACACGTGAAGTCAGTTCAGACACTGCCAGCTTGAGTCAGGTCATTCCCCTCATCATGCTTTTGCAGTAGCAGCTGGAGAAAGTGAAGGAGTAGCTAAGACGGAGCGATTCTGCTCGGCATGTGGGACTTGTGGATGAAGCCCTTCATTCACTTTGCCAGGATTCCAGGGTGGTCAATCTGTTGAAATCAGACCACTACATTTTGGCCACCGTGCTCGATCCTAGGTTTAAAGCCTATGTTGTGTCTCTCTTTCTGGCTGACACAAGCCTGCAGAGGTGCAAAGACCTGCTGGTGAAAACACTGTCAGCTGAAACGGAACGTGACACGTCAACTGCTCCTTCTTCATTTTCTCCTGCAACTGGGGCTGCCAGAAAAAAACTTAGGTATCCTAAGCAACCCGCTGGTGGGGATGCAGGGCAGGCAGGACCAAGTTTGGACATCTGGTCCGGACTGAAGGACCTGGCAACAATTTCTGACATGTCTACTGTCACTGCATATGATACTGTCACCATTGACAGAATGGTGGAGGATTACATCGGTGACAGCATCCAAGTAGGCATGTCAGACAGTCCGTACCTGTACTGGCAGGAAAAAGAGGCAATTTGGAGGCCCCTGTACAAACTGGCTCTATTTTACCTGAGTTGCCCCCCCTCCAGTGTGTACTCCGAAAGAGTGTTTAGTGCAGCCGGGAACCTTGTCAGCAAAAGGCGTAGGAGGTTGCTTCCACAAAATGTGGAGAAGATGATGTTCATAAAAATGAATTATCAACTCTTCCAGGGAGACCAGCCTCCAGAACGTACAGAGGGACCTGTGGTGGTGGATTCCAGCGGGGACGAATTAATACTCTGTGAGGATGAGGATGTACACAACACTGAAGAGGGTGAGGAATCGGTGGATGAGGAGGATGAGGATGACATCTTGCCTCCGTAGAGCCAGTTTGTGCAGGGACAGATTAATTGCCAGCTTGTTTTGTGCGGGCCCAAATGAACCAATCAGTTTAGCCACAGTCGTGTGGCAGACCCTGGCGCTGAAATGATTGGTTTGCTAAAGTGTGCATGTCCTGTTTATACAACAGAAGGGTGGGTGGGAGAGCCCGAGGACAATTCCATCTTGCACCTCTTTTTTTTCTTTGCATTATGTACTGTTTGGGGCCTAGTTTTTCAAACTGCCATCCTGTCTGCCACTGCAGTGTCACTCCTAGATGGACCACGTGTTTGTGCCGCCCACTCGTGTCGCTTAGCATAGTCATGCAGCTACCTCGGTGCAACCTTTTGGACATAAAAACACTATTGTAAGGTGTGAGGTATACAGAATAGACTGGAAATGAGTGGAAATTAAGGTTATTGAGGATTATAATGGCATAGGAGCAGAAAACCCCACAAATTCTGCGATTTTAGCGGTTTTTATGCTTTTTAAAAAAAAAAAAATACAGATCCAAAACACAAAACCCAGAACCCAAAACACGGAAGGGTGGTATTGGCAAAACCAATCCAGATCCAAAACACGAAGAAAGATCCAGATCCAAAACCAAAACACAAAACACGAAAAGTGGCCGGTGCACACCCCTACTCTAGAGTGTTGAGCAGCCCCACTCTGACTCTGCGCTGCAGATTTCCCTGTTATGGTATGACCCAGCCAGCCTCACTTACCTGTTGCTTGAAGCAGTTTTATCTGGCAGATCAACTGCTATTTGCTGTTTGTGGCCCTGCATTATCGGTATCCAGCCTAGGCCGTGAGCAATGATCTTGGTTTGTTTTTGAAGGGGGAGCACTATTTTTTGTTTTACTTAAAACTAAAAGTATATTAAACACTAGTCATCATGCAGTATCTTGATGCAGGTAATTGCAAACACACAATGTATCCTGTAATACATGCGGCTCAACATTACCACATAAGAGAACTAAAAATTCTGATGATATGCAGGACATTATTTGTTCTCATTTTATATGCCTCAACAATTACATATTACTGTACCATTGCAAATGTTCTCATTTCTCAGGATATTTTTTTATATATAAATTAATAGTTAGCAATTGTACCAGATAACGGACAGATTTTCTGTAGCATTTTAGCTTTCTGGATTCTACAGTATGTATGTAAAGTAGCAAGAATCACAATATTTTATTAGCGCTAAAGCTTTGCTACTCTGTGGACTTTAATTGCAATGTTTTAAAAGAGAAATACATGTATTAAGTGATTTTTAGCCACCAAATTTATGTTGAATTTACTGTTTGTTTTGGTTGGCAAAATAGTATGAAAGGAGGTCTTATGGGATTAATTTATCCCTACAGAAAACTGCACAACTAGATTTTTGACCTTGGAAGACATAAGGAATGTTATGTTACAAAGCAAATGTGCAGGTTTAGTGCGTGTATCCATAGTAACCAGTTTAATTGCACATGTGCAGCTCAATTCACTCATGTGTATACAGTATATAGCTTTATGTCCCTTAACGCCAAATTGCTCATGTTATGTAATTGCTCTTTTTGGTCCAGAAACAGGGCTGGTGCAATGTTCTCTGGAGCCCCCCTACACGTGTTAGGCAAATGCGCCATGAATCTCCATTTGGTACTCTAAAAAAATATTTTTGGTGCACCCCTCCCAACAATTCCCGATTTCAGCGGGACAGTCCCGTTTTTCGGGCACTGCCCCGCTGTTCCACCCGTGGGGTGAAGTGTCCTGCGAGCAGTCGGGATGTTGGGCACCCCGACCGCCGCAGCTGAGCTGCGGTGCCGGCCCCGGAGAAGAGGAATGGATGCGTCATCCATTCAGTGCAGGAAGAGGGCTGGGGGCAGCCTAGCTACTTCCATAGTGCTGGGCTCACCCCCAGCCTGACATTAACGGGAGGCGTGCCATAATAACAATTTAGGGGGCGTGGCCTATGTCCCATTCTGCACAGGGCGCGGCTCCCCCTGGAGCTGGGCCTGGTATTAATATTAAACTTGTCCTTATCCAAGATGCCTGAGTAAAATCCGTCTTGGATCGCAGAAGTATTGCTTCAGAAGAATCCATCTTAGATCCTGTTTAGTATTTAGGTCTAAAAATAGATTTTCCCTGACTGACCTTTTCTTATGTATTCTGTTTGCACAGCTCCTGCTAATAAAAACATTTCTTGAGACATATCTACAGTACTACCTGCTTGTGTACAGGCCTGTTAACATCTAAAAACTTACTTATTTACTGACCTAGCTTATTACTGACTAACAACTTATGTGCCAAACTTGCTACGGTCTGACAACCTGCTTATGTGTCAACTCGGCTAACGCCTAACTACCTGCTTGTCTGTCAATCCAGATTACATTTGAGCTAATACACCAGTGTCAAGACTCTCAGGGACTGATTCAGCAAGGATCGCAGTTGCAAAGACTCACGCAATCGGTCGATTAATTTGCATTGCGCATGCGTATGCGTGAACTAGCAATTGTGATGGGAACTGCGTTTGCAGAGACTACTCAGACCCATAGCACATTGATTGACAGGAAGTACCGTTTGAGGCGTGCCAGTGCGTTTCAATGCTGTTGCATGGGCGTGCATAAGTCAACCACTGCTAACTCAGACGCAGCTTGAAGCTTCATAGAGTACTTTGAAGTTAGCAACACACTCCTGCCATAACTGTGTGTATGGGTCTGATGTTACTCGATGTTACCGATTATTTCGCTATATTGCCCAAGTACACGGATGTGTATAAGGGGAAGTGGGCTTCCTTATGTTAGGCTGTGATCGCAATGCGATTGCACACATTTGTATTTCCCCGCTGATATTAGCAACTGCGGTACGTGCGTTCTAACAGAATAGCAATCCTTGCTGAATCAGGCCCTCAGTTTCCATGAATATAACCACTGTAATATCCATCTTCCCCTTTTGTTCATAGACAGTTATAGCTCATTATTCACATAAGGATTTCAAGCAGCCTGGAGAGTATTCCATAATTACAAATGTAATATTTATGTAGAAACCATATTGCTACATCGGCAAATTCACCAAAATGAATGTTGTGATTTGTGAAGTCACACTACTGCGCTGTTGCTGCTAAATGTAATAGTTTTCATTGTGTTAAAGATAGATATTTTGGATGAAGGCATGTACTTATATAGGTTACAAATTACAGATTGGTCGATCTGATTGTATGAGACCTGATTGTATGCTATTGTGATTCATAATATTGCACCATTCCTTGGGCTTGTTCTGTTCTGTATTCCAATAGGATAACTTTGGTGACCCTGCGGAAACCATCACACCGTGCGTTTATGGAATATCAATAATATAAAGTTCTTATTTTAAATAGAATTTAAGTATATTTTAGGGATGTGTGCCGACCCCCGTGTTTTGGTTTTGGATCTCCCCTGGTTATGGATCTGGATTGGTTTTGCCAAAACCTCACCTCCGTGTTTTGTTTTCGGATTTTGGTTTTGGATCTGGATTTTTTCTTAAAAAATAAATAAAACAGCTAAAATCACATAAAATGGGCCTTTTTTTGTTCCTACAGTATTAATAACCTCAATAACATTTATTTCCACTTGTTTCCAGTCAATTTTGACCACCTCACAGCTCACAATATTGATTTTTTCATCTAGTTAAAGGGCCAAAAGGTTGCATCCAGCTTGCTTGTTTAAAATTCCTTGATATAATTATTAATAGGTTTGAGGACTGTGCAACGATGATGGTTGGGATACCCTTGAGGATTGAAGAATTGAGAGTTTATAGTTGGTGCAGCCCCTGGCTGTAAAATTGATAATAAATTAATTAAAAAACAATTCATTGTTGCAGCCCCTGGCTGTAAAATTTATAATAAATAAATTAAAAAACAATTCATTGGTGCAGCACCAGGCTAAATAATCAATAATAAAAATAAATTAATTGGTGCAGCCCCTGGCTGTAAAATTGATAATAAATGAATTTAAAAACAAATCATTGGTTCCTAAACCAACCATAACATTAATTTAAAATGTCAGGCAGCAATGCCCCAACCAGCACATAATGGAAAGGAAAAAGGTGCAAGATGGAATAGTCCTTGGGCCCTCCCACCCACCCTTATGTTGTATACGAAACAGGATATTCACAGTTTAACAAACCAATAATTTCAGCGACAAGGATTGCCAATTGTGGCTGAAATTATTGGTTTGTTTGGACCCCCATAAAACAAGCTGCCAATGTGCATTGGACATGGAAATGAAAATTATCCCATACACAAACTGGCTTTACATTACAAGTTGTTGTCGTCCTCGTCATCCCGATCAGTGTGTACATCCTCTTCTTCACGCAATATTAATTTGTCCCCTCTGGAATCCATCATAGGTGCCTCTGTAATTTTTTGATGTAATTGTTGGTAGAGGTTTCCTCATGGAATTTGTAATTCATTTTAATGAACATCATCCTTTCCACATTTGGAGGAAGTAACCTCCTACGCCAATCACTGACAAGGTTGCCAGCTGCACTGAAAACTCTTTCGGAGTACACACTGGTGGGTGGGCAACTTAAGTAATGCAAAGCCAGTTTGTGTATGGGACTTCAAATTGCCTCTTTTTCCTGCCAGTACTAAAAGGGACTTACTGACATGCCTATTAGGATGTTATCTCTGAAATAGTCCTCCACCATTCTGTGAATGGAGACCGTATAATATGTAGTCATGGTAGACATGTCACTAGTAGACAGTTCTCTCAGACCTGACCAGATGTCATTTCTTTGTTGAACGATCTGCATGACCAGCAGGCATTCCATAAGGAAATTGAGTTTTTTCTTGGCAGTTGCACAAACTGAAGGAGGAGATGATAGCGTTTCATGTGCGGCTGCAGCTGACAATTTTTTTTACCAACAGTTCTTTGCATAGTTTTAGATTTCGGTCTGTTGGTAAAAAGCTCACAAGGTAGGACTTAAACCTGGGATCCAGAATGGTTGCCAAAATGTATTTTTCAGATTTCAATAGATTGACGACTCTTGGATCCTGGTGAAGTGAATCAAGGGCTTGATCCACCATCGCTCCGTTTCAGCTCCTCCTTCAGTTTCTCCAGCTGTTTTTGCAAAAGTCTGATGAGGGGAATGACATGACTCAAGCTGGCAGTGTCTGAACTAACTTCACGTGTGGCAAGTTCAAAGGGTTTGAGAACCTTGCACAACACGGAAATTATTCTCCACTGTGCTTGAGTAAGGTGCATTACCCCTCCACGGCCTATGTAGGCTGTTATATAGCCCTGGATGGCCTTTTGCTGTTACTTCATCTGCTGAAGCATATAGGGGGTAGAATTCCAGCGAGTTACTACCTCTTGCTTCAGCTGATGGCACAGCAAATTTAACAGTACCTGCTGGTCATGCCAAATGTCTAAAATGTCCGGATATTTTGCGGGCCAAAGAGAGCATCTCCTGCATGCCCCTGTCATTTTTAAAAAAATGTTGCACCACCAAATAAATTTTGTGGGCAAAACGTGGGACATGTTGGAATTCGCCCATATGTAACGCTCTCACAATATTGGTGGCATTGTCCGAGATCACAAATCCATGGGTAACAACTGTTGCCTTACTTACACAAAGGACATCCTCGGCATCAACATCCTCATCACTAACATCTTCATCATCAACATCCTCATCATCCTTAGTGCCTTCAACTACCAAAATATCCTCCTTCTTCATGTGCAATTCCATAGAAGCATCCTCACTGTTTACATCTGCAAGATGTTGACTGCCCTTCCCCACATTTACAGAGGGCACACAAATGTTGGAACTTGGAGGATCCTCCAGTACACTAGTATTTAGGTCTGGCTCACACATGGCAATCACGGACACACTTGCACTCTCCTCGGGGATTTGTGATATTGAGTTCTCAGGGCACACAGTTGGTTTTTCCAGAGCTGTCTTACTCTTCTTAACAACTTTCATTTTTTTAATGGTACCACCACCACTACTACTACTACAAGCAGAATGGCTATCAGAACCAGCAGTCGTCATAAATAAAGGCCAAGGCCTTATTCTTTCCTTGCCACTTCGTGTAATGAATGGCATATTGCCAATTTTTTGTTTATCTAAAGGCAACTTGCCTTTTGATTTTTTTTTTCTTTACTACAGTAAAAGTAGCTTTACCATATCGATGGTGTGACTTAAGCCTTGGGGCATGGGCCTTCATAGAGGACGAGGAAGTTGACGGCCTTGCATCATCATGGTGACTGCTGGCGGCAGCTACAATATGTGGTTCTTGGCCTTGCTCTCCTGTCATGTGACAGCCCTCCATATTTTCTGTGGTCTTGAAGCTGCATCACAAGCACCAATAGTGTAGCCAAGGTGCAGTTACAAAATTCACACACGTGCAGTCGTGCGCACACAATAAAAAAAATAGTGTCTTTTGTCTATTTGTTTTATTTTTTTTTAGGGTTCAGAACTTGGGCCCAGAGCACAGATTGATGATGACTGGAATTGGGCAGCACTAGGTTGTGTTGCTTTATCTAGTGCAGCTAAGCCTAACATGCACACACACAAAAAAAAATAGACAAAAGACACAAATTTTTTTTTTTTTTTTCAGGTCCAGAACTTGGGCCCAGAGCACAGATTGATGATGACTGGAGCCAGGCAGCACTAGGTTGTGTTGCTGTATCATGTGCGGCTAAGCCTAACATGAAGACACAGAAAAGAAATAGACAAAAGACACTTTTTGTTGTTGTTTTTTTTCAGGTCCAGAACTTGGGCCCAGAGCACAGATTGATGATGACTGGAGTTGGGCAGCACTAGGTTGCAACTTGCGTTGCTGTATCTTGTACGGCTAAGCCTAACACACACACACAGAAAATAAAATAGACAAAAGACACTTTTTTATTTAATTTTTTCGGGTCCAGAACTTGGGCCCAGAGCACAGTTTGATGACAACTGGAGTTGGGCAGCACTAGGTTGTATTGCTGTATCATGTGCGGCGAAGCCTAACATGCCTACACAGAAAAAAAATAGACAAAAGACACTATTTTTGTTTTTTTTCGGGTCCAGAAATTGGGCCCAGAGCACAGATTGATGACGACTGGAGTCGGGCAGCACTAGGTTGCGTTGCTGTATCTTGTGGGGCTAAGCCTAACACGCACACACAGGAAAAAATAACAAGACAATTTTTTTTTTCGGGCCCAGATGGACGCAGCAGACAGCACAGCACTAGCCCAGATGGACGCAGCAGACAGCACAGCACCAGCCCAGATGGATCAGCACCAGCCCAAATGGATGCAGCAGACAGCACAGCACCAGCCCAGATGGATCAGCAACAGCACCAGCCCAGATGGACACAGCAGATAGCACAGCAGTGACAGCACCAGATGGATCAGCAGTGCACCAGCCCAGGACACAGCAGACAGCACAGCACCAGCACATGTAAGTACTACCTCTCCCAGCCCTACCCTACTCCTTGTTCAGTCTCCACAGCCGGAGTGAAATGGCGGCCGCCGCGTGGTCCCTTATATATATATAGAGATGAAAGCTCTCGAGCCGCGAGATTTCATCTCTATGGTTTTGCCTCGGTTTGGGATCCGGGGGAACCGAACACACATTCGTTTCTCGCCCCAGATCTCAAAATTCGGGTGGGTTCAGATCTCTGAGATCCGAACCCGCTCATCTCTAGTATATTTATAATGTTATAAAACTGTATATTGATGTTTAGTCTTATTTTAATCAGCATTTAATTTGTAGTGTATTATAGGTAAATACTGCATCTCTGTTGTAAACATAAATGTAATATTATTGGTATAATGTTTTAGATCCTGTTAATGTGCAGTTAAGCAATGTAATGTGCTTAACTTGAAACTGAAACTCCCCCCGCTCCCCAGATACTGTAAGACAAAGGAATTCCAGAATTGGGATAGATTTGGCGGGGTCCTCTGGCTAATGTAGATCCAGTTGGCACACACAAAGAAGAGGGAACTGACTTATCCGACATCGAGTATATACAGATCCCTGCATGTATCCAATGATCTTATTCCCTAAGGACTATTTAAAAGTGAACATATAAATTGTACTGCAGTGACCGTTGGAAGTCAGTGCATTCAGAATTGAAGCCTTGTATTGGTCCAATCGCGCTTGCGTATTGTAAGGGGCGGTACGCTATTTATTTCGGTTTGAAAATAAATCCTTTGGACTTTGGAACTCCAAGTGAGCTGAGCAGATATCACAATTATTTACCTTTGATAATTGTTAATATGAATCTTCATAACTTCTGTTAATTAATTTCTTTGTTATGGACACAATCCATGGAAGCATCAAATATATAACAATGATTTAACTAAAAGGGAACTCATCAACATGTTTTTTTCTGCAGATATAATTATTGTGAGTAGATCTGATATCAGTATCACAGAATTTACATTGAATACATCTTTCCAACATTATTTTTCCGTGCCTAAATGGCGAATATTTTCTGCGACCTTTATCCAGTAAAATTGTTTAAAACACTTGGGAGCCCAAGATTGTTGTCACTAATACATTTACAGTGTTATTAGAATGATATTTCAATGTCAATACATAGCCACCCATTCTAACAGCAGATGGTTATAGAATACTAAACATACAGTATATAAAAAACTATGCTACAGGAAAACTAGCACACCATCTCACAATAGAATAAATATTGTTTATTCCAAGAACAGCAAGTCTGATATTAGGCAATAAACACCAATAACTAAATAAATAACATTACATATAAGATTATTGGCTGGCTGAACGACTTGAAATGGGCCACATGTCTGTAATATGGGTTGGGTATGGGATACTGGCGCTCGTGATCCCAGCGGTCAGAATCTCGACACTAGCATCAAATTGGGACTGTCCCGCCTAAATCAATACAGTTAGGAGCTATGAATTTGCCATTTTCTTAAGATATACAAAAGAATATAAGTTCCAAATTATTTATTTCACTTCAATACATTTAATATACATACAGGCTGTTTGTTTTGTATGCCTGCCTAGTAAAGCCAAAAGCAAACAGCCTACAACCAACTACAGTGTAGCAGGTGTATTTCATAAGTTTCAGGTTTCAAATGTGAGATCAAAATTAATATGTAAGTAAATAACATACAAGCAAATTATACCTCTCCCAACTCTATATTTTATTTATTTACGATGGTGAAGCAATTTGCGATGGTATATGCACCATGGTAGGAGAGAAGTAATAATAGGATGTGGTCATGTGACTGGGTCAATGGGTATACTCAAAGTTTCTGAATTGTTGGTCCCCTCCCCCTTTTCCTCCTCTTAATATGCCTCTTCTATGGTTAATGTATGTCAGTACAATCCGCATTGACGTGGCATCTAGGACCATCCGGAACCATATTGAAACTACACTAGTGCGTAGAGAGCCAATCAGCAAAGGGCACAGTGAAGAAGCAGCATAGCCACAATTCAGCCCCCTGCAAGCACACACCCAACAGACTAATGAGGATGGGTCCCGGGGAGGGGGCTCCCACTAGCTCCCCCTCCATCTTTCTCCTAGGTAATCCTAGGACAAGCCTGGCAACAAAGTAAGTGGGGAGTAATGTGCTACTGCTAATGGCAGGGGTGCAATATGCTGTTGCTGATGCTAGGGAAGGGGGGACATGATGCGCTGCTGCTTATTAAATTTAACTGGGTCAGTTCATTCTTGGTGGCACCTGTCAGTGGCACACATCTCCCAACTGTCTTGGAATCAGGATGAATTAAATGGCCAATGGGATGGCTGGAAAGCCCCATCTTAATGGGAATATTCTACCAGTGGTGTAAATTCATCCCAGATGCCCGGACACAAGTTATAATTTGTTGCCCCCCCGACACAGCCACTGACACTGTAATGTAGCAATTCACATGCAGATAGGCTATAGATAGACAAAAGCAGCAGCTGATGGTATGACATGGAGCTCTCTACTAATGTATGGTGGCTTCTCCCCTAGAAGGGGTGCCATGTATTGGGCAGCCATGATGGTACACTCCAGGTATATAGTTACAGCCCTAAGTTGGGTGAATATGTTGTGGACAATGGAGGCGGTGCCCCTTCAGAGCTGGAGCGTGGCGGCAGGTGCCTCCATTGTCTCCCATAGTTCTGCCCCTGTATCCTACCTAAATCAGAACAGATGGCAGGTATGGGAAAATCATTGCCTTTTCTTGGTTACTACTCAGGTTTAACACTCAGGCCTGAATTTATTGTTCCTTTTTTTGTCCCCAAGCCAATTTAGCAAACCCCATATTTTTTGTCTTCGCCATACTCCTGACTTCCTAAATTATCTTTTTTTTAATGCTGGAAGACTTCTACAGTCATAGGCATAGTTATAATGGGTGCAGGGTCCAGGGGCACAGCATACCCTGCACCCAAAGTGTGCTTACCTTGCTTCAGTAAGTGGGTCCCTCGTCCTCCATGGCACCACCATCCCAGTGAAAATGTCGGGAAGGTGGTGCTACGCAGTTTTGCCAGAGCCTCTGCTTTCTTGTGAGCATGCACCATATATCTGAAAATCCATGGGAAGATGGAGCCTTGTAGGAGGAGGGACTCGTTTCACTTGCAGGAGCAAGGTAAGATGCTGAGCCCGCTGTTTAGAGGCAGGAGCCTGCTGCACATGGGCTCCCTCTGATGCTAAAATTCCCCTGCCTTTGATCTTGACACTAGCCTGGGCCTATTTGCCCTTTCCACTAATCTGTTTACAATATTTACCTAATTTGGACATGCAATATTTTTGCTTGGTGGTATTTTTTTAGTTATTACATATACAGTATGGTATATAATGATACATAACATATGTTGAAATGCACAGTTGGCAGACTTAATCACTTGCGTGGCATGGTCCCATTTTTCCGACCACACCAGGCAGTGCGTTATCTGATCTGGTCTCAATATTTTGACCAGTCAGATAAACAGTGGGGATGGCTGCAGGAAGAGAATCTTGCCTTCCGGTCCCTCTGATTGGCTACACCCTCCCGTAATGTCAGCCATGCTGCTAATAACTGCTCATCAGTCAGCACAGCAGGACCCCCCCCACCCAGCCGTTGAGAAAAAGTAAATTAACCCCTTCTCACCCCCTAAAGTGTACCTGGTAGCTGCTGTGAAAATGAAAGTCGCGATGGTCACGATGTTTTCCAATGGTGGTGATCCTATGTTTGAAAAAAAAATGTTTTTTACAAGTATTAAAAAAAAAAAATCTTTTTTTTAATGAAATCCTTTAAGATAAGATGACATACATGTTCTTCACCTAATTCACTCATAAAAACCCTCGACAATTTCTGAGCGATTTTAGGAAAAAAAATTGTCAGTTAAGTTTTTAAGTTGCATTTTAAATTCATAGTGTCTGATATACAAAATGAAAAAACAATTTTCTGGCACAAAATAATTTAAGGAATAGAAGATTAATTTGGTAAAATGTAAAATTATTTTATTTTCTTGCATCTATATGATTTTATAACAGAGACTTTTTATCACAACCACACATGCAAGATTTTTTGTTTAATATTGTAGACAAATGACTGATTGAAAAAACAACCCACCAAGGTCTTAATTCAACTGTAGAGGTAAGATGAATTACATACATTTCTTGTGATTTATGCAGCTCAGACTTATTAATGATGTTATATGTGAAAAAAACAGTTGTCCCTTCTGAAATATATGATGTTGTGTTGACATCAACATATGCTTTGCTTCTATTGTTTATTAACTTTTAATTAAGGTAACAATGATCTACATTAACCTGAATATCTCAGAGCTCCAATTATGTTGAGTGAAGTTATTTCAAGTGAGTTTAATATAGCTATACGTCAAGTTGTTCCCATGAGAGGCATATTCCTCCCATTGCAAATTATAATGTGGGGAACTGTTGAACATAGTGTCATGTATATGTTGTGTTTATGTTTTTGTTAAAATTAACAATTTAATGTTATTAAAGAGTAAAAAGAAAAAGACAAATATGAAATATAATTTACAAACATTTTGATGCAATTCAGGCTACATACAGCACACACTGCTATTAATGAACTAATATTAATGTCTAACAAGGGGGTTGTCCTGCACCAAACTGTGGTAGTCACCAAGTGGGGAATTATCTACATGTCAGTGTTAGAAAGAAGGGGTGCACTGGTAATTACTGAATTAGTTTGGCATCATTGTAGTTATGTAAATGTATCTTTTGTTGATCCTTACAGTATATGAAAGAGCTCTGTCCAGAAAGCTCCGAAATCGCTGCCACCATCCCAACAATGACATAATCACATGAGGCGCAGCTTGAGCCACAGGAATCCCAAAAGGATTCCTATAATGGCCACCTGCATATACAGTGTATGTGTATATATATATATATATATATATATATATACACACACACAATTACACATACATCAAGTCTATTGAAACTATAATGAATTATCTGTATTGCATGTAAGCATTTTATGTATTGTGCATATGATATTGAAGTTATCTTTGTAAAGTAAATTACTTTGTTTCCTATGTCTATGTCTGTGTTTATGTTTAGATAACTGAAAGAAAGGATGGATGAATGGTTTGTTTATATTGAAAATGCAATGTAGTGAATTGGACAATAGATTTTTATTTATTTACCGATTAACACATAATGGTGGACTATTTGACATGAAGGTCAATAGATGTGTAATACTTGGGTAGTATAGATTCCAGTCAAGCAAAGGAATCAAGTAAGTCGCTCTTACGGATTTCTAGTTGGGATACATTAGCATTGCAACTGGGATTTTTTGTTTACGGTTGGAATGGTACAAGGCGAATGTTTAAAAAAGTTGTGTAAAGCAATGCCTCTTAAGAATGTCTGAGATATCATGGGTTACATCAGTGGTGGGAGATGTGAATGCTTAGATATTGAATAGAAGTAGATTGCCAATTATAAGGAAATTGAGAGTGAAGTAGAGAAACATCAGTATCTGAAAGGTTAATGGGTAATGCATCAGTTTTAATTGTGTTTAACTTATAGAAAGAAGCCCCACTATACTCATCCAACAAAGTATGTAGATGAGGTAGTAAGGTCAGAGGCTCCTAAGCAAAAATAAGAATGTCATCTGCAAAAAGACTAAGTTTATGTGACGTGTCACCAACTACAACCCCAGGGAATTCCCTATCTGCCCTAAGTTTGGCAGCTAATGGTTCAATTGCGAAAACAAAAATGAGAGGGGAAAGGGAGCAACCCTGCCGGGTACCATTAGTAATTGGGAATGTGCCAAACAGAAAACCATTACATTAGGAGTACTATATAACGCCAGAATAGATTATAGAATTTGATCACCAAAACCAAATCTAGAAAGCACTATACATATGTATAACCAATTCAGGTGGTCAAATGCTTTTTCCGCATCAAGAGAAAGCAATACAAGCCCGTGTCACGGCCAGGGTATTAGAGCAAGGCGCTAGGCGAGTGTTACCTGTGAGGTCATTGTGGCGCGGGCTGTCTGGTGGCAGAGCTGGTGTCTGGCGGGGGGCTTTGGCTGCGCGCGTTGTTGTGCGGGCCTGTTGTCACTCTGCGCTGGTAAGGCCTGGCGGCGTCTCCGTTCCATTTGGCATGGGCGCCGCCATCTTGCCTTCTGGCCACGTGATGCGGCTGGCCAATCCTGGTGAGTCACATGTTCCCTCCGGCCAGTAACAGCACGGCATGGGGTATTTAGGAAGGGTCAGTGCCTTCCTTCTTTGCCAGTGCAACGTGTATCTCAGCCTAGCTGAGAGGGAGTTCTCTGTGCTTTCCTGTTCCTGTGAATTCGCTGTCTGCCTGTCAGCTCCTAGCTCCCACTGGACTACCCCGCTTCCTCCATCACCCTTGCCCATACCTGAGTGCCTGAGCCTGCTGACATCCTGCGCTTCAGTTCACTACCTGCAAACCTGGCTTGTTTATTTTCAGTTCACTATCTGCAAACCTGGCTTGATTATTTTCAGTTTCACTACCTGCACACCTGGACAGCTCTAATTGTTTCTACTTGGACATTAACCCTTTTGCTCCCACCACAGAGCTCTTGTGCACATTTATATATTCCTGGACTTTTATTTACTGCCACATTATGGGCCAAATGTAATAGAGTGAGAGTTTAGAAAAGTGAGAGTTTCTGACACTTTTTAAACTTTGCCAATGTAATAGAGTCCAAAAACAAAGTAACAGAGCGAACTTAAATGTTTTTTTAGACTTAAAAAACTCTCACGATTTAAAATCTCATTCAGATGTTTTCCCATTTTGAAGATAAGACTCAACCAATGTGAGAGTTTACTGCTAAACTCTCACATTTTCTAAACTCTCACCCTATTACATTTGGCCCTATATGTCTACTCAAGCACTTATTAAAGATCCTAGTTTTATTTTCAAATCTGCTTCTGTGATCGCTCCTGCTACCACCCCGGGTCCACAAACAACCCAGAACATCACAGCCCGGTCTTAGAGGTAGAAAAGGAATCAAGTAATTAAAAAACTCTACGGGTATTGTCTGATGCCTGTCTGCGGAAAAAAAAAAAACAAGGGAAAGAAAAATAAAAATGACCGGTACATCGAGCCAGTAACTTTACTGCAAGGGAAAATAGGCTGCAGAAAACAGTAGCAGGGGAAGTGGCAATAACACCATGTTCATATGGAACCATACAGTATATAATAAAATTAACTAACAAATTAATCAACTGCATTTTAAATATATCTAAACACACAAGTAGACATATTAGGAAAACCGCAAATACACAAAAAATAGATAAATAAGGTAAATAGAACTATCAAAGCAACACATATCCAATGTTGTATAGACTTAGGGCCTGTTTCAGAGCTGCTCGTAAGCGGCCGCTCATTCGTTCCGAGCGATGTTCGCACAACTGCGCATGCGTATGGGTCGTAATGCGCATGCGCCAACCAGTCAGTGCGATCGGAAATCGAGCGCTCGCCAAATAGGGAGTGCCTGCTAATTTGAGTGACAGGATGAGGCGTTTGTGGGTGGTAACAGGGGAAGGTGCTTGTGAACGGGGAGTGGAGATCCGAATGCAGGCGTGCCAAATGGTCAAAACAGGCGTTTTAAGGGTGTACATAATTAACAAAGTAGCATCATCGACCACGTGACTTGGTTGTCTCTTAGCCTGAACTGTTCGCATGATTGCGGAAGGATAAACCTACCACAAGCACTGCGAGCAGTTCAGATGCCTTTCGATGTACTCGATTAATCAAATAAATAGCGGAGATGACGTATGATGCGAGCGGCCAGGGGGCGTCTTTACAAAATAGCGAGAGCATGTTTCGTTCGCTCGCTCAGACATAGAGGCGTCAACAGACTGCAAAGAGCGAGCGCTCAATTTAAATAGCCAGCCCCTTTTTCTGACCGAGCGAGCGCAAATAGCGTCCGGCTCTGAATCAGGCCCTTAGAGTGAAAAATAAAAACTCCAAAGGTAAAAGATGTGAAAATCAGTCAGGTCGTGGACCATTTAGGCTGAGGAGGAGGATTCTTTCGTGATGTTGACAGCAACTTGACAGTAATGTCCAGGGCTATTTTTCTGGAAAAATAGGTTCAGAAACGGTGGGTGGGGCTATATAAATTATATACTGTATATTTTATATATATATATATATATATATATATATATAAAGTATTTAAAAAAGAAGGAACTCAAAAGGGACTTTAAAATAAAATTTATCTTATGGAAAATACATTTTGGCCCAGAAAATTATGTCATAGTTAATGAGAGGTTCAGAACCTTGTGTTCCTGGTTGTTCCTGCTGAAAAATAGCACTGCAAATTTCCTAATCTGACAAAAGCTTAACTCCAGCTTGAAATTAGAGACAACACATGAAGAACCTTCACGTTGGATGATAAGTTTCAATGGAAACCCCCAACGATGTTGTATCTCCAGAGAGTGAAGAGCTGAAGTTATAGGAGTTAAGACTCGTGGAATCCCCGCTAAATGAATCCCGCCCAGCGTGCCAATTAGCCGCGGGGTTTAATTTGATATGTCCCTATGTTAGAAACAGTCAAGGATAAGAAATCTGGGAATAGTTGAAAACACCCTAGGGTATCTGACTCTCCAGCTGATCTTGCGGTTTAAAGAATGCGTAAAGAAATGGACTTGGAAAAAGATATCTCGAGGAGAGGATCCAGAGAACAACCTAGGCCTAGGGAGATGATGGATACAGTTGATAAGGAGAACTTTGTCATCGACATCAGGAAGCAACTTACAGGAGAGGGACATAGCATAATCCAATAGTTCAAAATTAGAAACAGAATCAGGGATCCCTCGAATCTTAATATTATTCCTCCGGGAGTGGTCCACCATGTCCTCCATTTTGTCTCCAACTCCGATGATTGCTGATCATGAGAGGCAATTAGCTCATAGTGTGAGGTAACTAATTCTTCCATCTTATGTTCTAATTGATCAGTACGGCTCCCTATAGGAGAAAGTTCAGTTTTAACTTCATGGATAGCAGCAGTGAGGTAAGAGTAAGATCTGTTTTGAAGGCTGCCAGTACTTGACACAAGTTTTTAACAGTAAGAGGAGCACTGGAGACCGGGTCCACACCAGAATCGAAGACTAAGCTAGAAGCGCCTTTTGAGTTAGGACTGACTTCAGAAGCAGGCAATGAGGGATTAGGTGGAATTGTAGGCCAGTATCCAGCCAGCAAAAGTCACAGGAGGGGGGAGAGACACTTTAGATAATTTAGGAGGCATAGTAGAACGGAGTCCACACAGTTGAGAATGCAAAAATCAAACACGGAAGCCACAAAATCCATAATACAATTTCGGTTTAAACCATCAGCTGGAGTGGGTCATTGTGATAGCTGTAGATTTACTGGATAGTTAATAGAGAAACATTAAGAACATGGGTGGTGAGAGTCATGGAGATGAAGCTGTCTGTGGGGTCCGGTGAGCCACTGACACGTGCCAGCAGCTTGCCCCACAGCAATAAATGTAGATAGTAGTATAGAAAAAAATCCCAGAAATACATTGAATACAGTAGAGGCAGTAATGTAGGTGGATAATTAAGATGAACTAAACAGGCTTTAATCAAGCTGGGCATGTACAGACAGGGAGTCAGCAAACACATTGTACTCACAGTCCAGACTGCTGAAGGGTTCAGGTATTGCCTTTGAAAATGAAGGCTGTAGAATATATACCAACCAAGCAATAGAGAAGTTTCCCATGACATCTGCAGAAAGAAAGAGCTGGCATGGCAGCTGCATTGTGAGACGGAGGCCGCTTGAAGTGAGAGAGCAAGGTTATCATAAACTAGAGGATCCTACAGTATTTTCTATTTAGATAGAGATCCAGCATGGGTCCCAGGAGGATGATAGACAGGGAGCCCAGCGGTAGAGACTGAGGCCCCACAATTGCAGCGCTACCACTACCGGCAAATCCACTCGCGGGGGCAGGCCGCGGAGGGGAGCAGCTGCCCCAGCAAACTCCCCAGAGCCTGCAAGAGAGCCCAGGAAGACACACTGCAATATTCGACCTGTCAGAGCACAGGGACACCATGTCTGTTTCGGACTCCGTTCAGGTCACGCCCCCATGATTTGTCTTTCTAATGAAAACAATGAATAGTGTATAATACATTTCATGTATATGATTGTCACCCCTTCACTCATTGTGAGGATGTTCAATTTTTTCAGGTAACTCCTACTAAATAATTTTGATAAATATGATCCAATCTTATTAAGGAACCATCTGTTAGCATATTGTTTATTTTTTTTCATGTAATTAATTTCAGCATTTATAGATTTATAGTAAACCAGATCTAATAGTAAACATAGAATTTGACGGCATATAAGAACCACTTGGCCCATCTAGTCTGCCCCATTTTTAAACATATTGTTACCTCAACCATTATTGATCCTTACTTCTTCTGAAGGAAATTCTTATTTCTATCCCATGCATGATTAAATTGCTCTACTGTCATATAGTAGCTGACATATATATATATTGATGTAAGCATGTGAAGTACGGTATAACCTCTGCTGAAATGTAATTATGTGCAAAATATAGACTACTAATACTGTGTGCATTCATTTCCGCTTAAAGATCTGTCGGGGTCCACTAGTTGAGGTCTGGCCTAGTATGTTGGGATGTGACCATGCCCAGTTGCAAATACTGATACCATCTTTAAATACTGCAGGGGAAGTGGCTATGCCATCTTTGGGGGCATGATTGCACTCCCCAAGGAAGGACTGGCATCATTGGTGGCAGAGAGTCGACTGGCTAGTCAGGACACCATATGACTTTGATGGCAACCCTTTGTGCAGGTGATACTGGTACTACAGCATGTACAAACTTTTCCATAACCAGGGGTAACATGGATCAGGATCTTCAGCCCTGTGATTTCACTATGTGATGTCACAAAGCTGAGTATTTTATTCAGTATGTTAATGAGAAATTAGGACTCTCTTTGTCACGTGTCACATCATAGCGCTTAATACACCTAATGGGCTTACCCATATATAGTGCAAAGTACAGCCTACTAAAAGTATGGGCCAAAACCGTATCCCAGTCATCCGGAAAAAATGTGTACAAGTCAAGTCTTCTGTGAAGATGGAAAGAATTTGTGAAATAATGTTAATCAGGGAAAAAATGCATAAATGCACCCCTCTCCTATTCTTCAATCTTATCCACAGAAAACAAATTCAGTGCCCTTACATCTTACATCATGAGACATGCTTCCTCTACTACAGTATGCCAGAACCCACCTCCTAGTCTAGGAGCAGAAGGGGAAATGTATTAAACCTTCTAAAGAGTGGACAAGAGGACAAGTGGACAAGTGGACAAGTTGCCCAAATAAACCAATCAGTTAGCATTTATCAAGTACATTCTATAAAATGAAAGGTAGAAGGTGATATGGGCAGCTGCTTCATTTGTCCACATATCCACTCGTTATAAGTGTTGATACATCTCCCCCTGAGACTGCAGAAATCAGCCAGAAGTAGAAAGTGAGCAGACTGATATGGAGAAAGGCTGCATATTTGGCATGTAACACATTTTGTGCAATAGAGTGAAAACAGTGATCTCTATTATTGTAACTTCTAAGAAGCTGATGCATCTAATTGGATAATAGTTGCTAATGAAGAAGTTACAGTTCTATATTTCTACCATGAGCTGATGTACCAAGTGGCCAAAACCACAATGCAGGAACTATACATGATATATGCATTTACTGTATATGGGTATCCATGTTTAGGACATAAAGTTATTTATTGCCAGTTATTATATAGCACACACATATTCCGCAGCGCTTTAAAGAGAATATTTGGCCATTTACATCAGTCCCTGCCCCAGTGGAGCTTACAATCTATATTCCCTACCACATGCTCACACACATACACACTAGGGTTAATTCTTGTTGGGGGTCAATTAACCTACCAGTATATTTGTGGAGTGTGGGAGGAAACCCACGCAAGCACAGGGAGAATAGGTAATATTTGTATTTCTTTCTAGCACACAGTGTTGGTTTATGGTGTTGTTCGAACCACCTAGGACAAAAGTTTGGCTGGTATGGTTGATGGTAATCTAGAGTTTTACCTTGTTCAGGCTCAACTACTTAGTGAAGTTTAGTGGAGTCTGAGGTGGGTATTCAATTAGGCTGCGAAAAGTCAGAATCGGCGATAATATTTCACGATGACGTAATTTTCGCCTATTTCAATTATCCCCGTATTCAATTTCAAAGACTTTTCGTAGGTTCGAAAAGTCTTTGAAAAAAAAGGGGATAACTTTTCACCATGTTGTACATGGCGAAAAAACGTGCAGACTTAGGGTTTAGGGGTGCAGGTTTTAAAAAAAATAGCCTGCATCTCTGGGAATAGCCCTAAAAATGATGTATGTCTAAAAAAGTAAAAAAAAACAAAATAGGGACACCCCAAAAAAAATATTTAAGTTTGGAGTAAAAAAAAAAATGAGGAACAATGTTTAAAAATAGCTAAATCGGTTCAGGGGTGTTCTGCAAGTGTGCCTACTGTCACTGAGAGTACAGTTCTCTCTACTTTTTTCTCACTCTCCTTTCTTTCTGTATTCTATTAAGATTGAACGGCATTGTTGATTGAAAAATAATTTCATTCCTTTTAAAGATGACTTGTGTATTAACACTTATATATGTCATCCCATTTTCTGAATATCCTGCCTAACTTGTTTACTTGAGCAATACATTCTTTAGGTTTCTTCATAACTTAATTATTTCTGTGCAGCAAGTATACTGTTGAGTTTCTTGAATGGTGTTCAGTAGCGCACGCAGGGGGTGTTTCTGAGTACCTAGAAACCCCCCCCTGTGCACATACCGACCGCCTGAGCCTTCCTCCGCACGGGCTGTCAAAAAGCCTAGCTCTGTTACAGTAGCTGTCGCTGAGACAGGGAAGGGAACCTTCTCTCTGCAGTCAGGTTTCTGAACCCTCCCCCTCCACACACACTGCTGCACGGAGCTCTCTCCATAACCCGGACAGTCACCAATGGTGAATTAACTCTTTGAAAACCTTGATGTTTTCTACAGTAATTGCTTATGAATACTTCTACAAGGGTCTTCCAATACATCAGTTGCCCTGGCATTATTACAAATAAAGGAAGTTTTTATTTTATATTTGCAATGTTGTTTTTATTTTTTTACCAGTGCTAGCTATATACATGTAATTGTATTTATATATATATATATATACAGTCAGGTCCATAAATATTGGGACATTGACAGAATTTTCTGATTTTGGCCTCTATTCACCACCACAATGGTTTTGAAATGAAACAAACAAGATGTGCTTTAACTGCAGACTTTCAGATTTAATTTGAGGGTAATTACATCCAAATCGGGTGAACGGTGTAGGAGTTACAACAGTTTCAATATGTGCCTCCCACTTTTTAAGGGGCCAAAAGTAATGGGACTATCAACTCAAAAGCTATTTCATGGACAGGTGTGGGCTATTCCCTCGTTATTTCATTATCAATTAAGCAGGTAAAAGGTCTGGAGTTGATTCAAGGTGTGACAATTGCATTTGGAATCAGTTGCTGTCGACTCTCAATTTGAGATTCAAAGAGCTGTCACTATCAGTGAAGTAAGCCATCATTAGGCTGAAAAATCAAATAAACCCATCAGAGAGATAGCAAAAACATTAGGTGTGGCCAAATCAACTGTTTGGAACATTCTTAAAAAGAAAGAATGCACCGGAGAGCTCAGCAACACCAAAAGACCCGGAAGACCACGGAAAACAACTGTGGTGGATGACAAAAGAATTATTTCCCTGGTGAAGAAAAACCCCTTCACAACAGTTGGCCAAATCAAGAACACTCTCCAGGAGGTAGGTGTATATGTGTCAAAGTCAACAATCAAGAGAAGACTTCACAAGAGTGAATATAGAGGGTTCACCACAAGATGCAAACCATTGGTGAGCCAGAAAAACAGGAAGACCAGATTAGAGTTTGCCAAACAACATCTAAAAAAGCCATTACAGTTCTGGAACAATATCCTATTGACAGATGAGACAAAGATCAACTTGTACCAGAGTGATGGGAAGAGAAGAGAAGGAAAGGAACTGCTCATAATCCAAAACATACCACCTCATCAGTGAAGCATGGTGGTGGTAGTGTCATGGCATGGGCATGTATGGCTGCCAATGGAACTGGTTCCCTTGTATTTATTGATGATATGACTGCTGACAAAAGCAGCAGAATGAATTCTGAAGTGTTTCAGGCACTATTATATGCTCATATTCAGTCAAATGCTTCAGAACTCATTGGACAGCGCTTCACAGTGCAGATGGACAATGACCCGAAGCATACTGCAAGAGCAACTAAAGAGTTTTGTAAGGCTAAAAAGTGGAATGTTATGCAATGGCCAAGTCAATCTCCTGACCTGAATCCGATTCAGCATGCATTTCACTTGATGAAGACAAAACTGAAGGGAAAATGCCCCAAGAACAAGCAGGAAGTGAAGACATTTGCAGTAGAGGCCTGGCAGAGCATCACCAGGGATGAAACCCAGCGTCTGGTGTTGTCTATGCGTTCCAGACTTCAGGCTGTAATTGCCTGCAAAGGATTTGCAACAAAGTATTAAAAAGTGAAAGTTATATTTAGGATTGTTTAGTTTGTCCCATTACTTTTGGCCCCTTAAAAAGTGGGAGGCACATATAGAAACCGTTGTAATTCCTACACCGTTCATCTGATTTGGATGTAATTACCCTCAAATTAAATCTGAAAGTCTGCAGTTAAATCACATCTTGTATGTTTCATTTCAAAGCCATTGTGGTGGTGAATAGAGGACAAAATATGAAAATTCTGTCAATGTCCCAATATTTATGGACCCGACTGTATATATATGTATATATATATATATATATATATATATATATATATATATATATATTTAGTGTAAACATACAATGGCGGCACTCCTCGGATTTTCAATAAATAATCACAGCAATACTTTGTATAAATCAATGTTTCAGATGTTTTTATACATCTTTCTTCACGTCTGGATGTATAATAACATCTGAAATGTTGATTTATACAAAGTATTGCTGTGATTATTGAAATTCCGAGGAGTGCTGCCGTTGTATGTTTACTATTGTTGGGAATCCACATGTTTCCAGGTGGGCACCCAGGTACTTTAAGCAATTTTTGCAGAGTGACGGGCATCTACTAGATAGATATCTATCTACAGTATATATATATATATACAAATAGATTTTTTTTTCTAAGATTGGAGATTTGGAAACCCCCCTTTAATTATCCTGCGTTTGCCCCTGATACTGTTAGAGGGCTGCTCTGTAAAAAGCTTGCTTAATGCATTGTGGTACATCATGTATGTCCTAGTCATTGGTACCACAAATAGATGCAGTTCATATACAGGTCTTGCTTCGTGGTGTTGACTGCTTCATTGCACTTCTTGTGGCAGAAGGGATTTTTGTAAGGGATCCTTTTATTAATTAAAGAATAGCGTAAATAATTTACAGTAATGAATACATTTATGATGGAGCAATCATACACATTCATTATGTATTAAAATGGTTCCACACAGTACATCTTTTGTGGCTTTATTTTTGACAGTAAACTAACGCATGCTCAGATACAAAATAAACTTCACTGTAATAAATATAGAATTGTTATGTATAAAAATCTAAACAAGTAGATGGTGCATTTCTTAGGGCACCAGTTGTCTAGTTTGTTTAATTATCTTTTGGAATCAAGGTCAACACAGCAGCAAGTGGAAAAATCTCCTCTTTTAATGCCAATACTTTTAAAGAGAAATCATATCTTTTACAATAATGAATTAACCTTTTCATGAAAGTAAAATTCTTCCTTATGTCTCCAAATGTGTGACTGGTTTGTTATAATGCAGCTGTAATACTTGAAGGTGTTAACATTGCAGAACTTCTTCTAGTACCAGTGGCTTTGGGTGGCTATTCATCCAATGCTTTGTCCATCTCACTATATTTGAGTCAACCCCAATTATCTTCAATTTCTGAATATATTTATTGTGGAATTTGATGAGGTACAATGCTAAAATCTAAATGAGCTAGTTCCACTGGTCCCTCGTATTTATCACCTTTGTTACTGAGAAGCCAATATATTAATTATCACGTTTTGGACTCAATTATTATAATTCTTATAAAAAGATCACTAATATTTACATGCAGTAACAGAGGCTCTGATAGGTGTCCATTACTGCGATGAGTCAAAGTAAAGTGGCTGCTAATGTGATTACTATTCTTTCAGCTTTGTGGGTCAGCCTCGCTACTGGGCATGCATAGTATGATGAAAGAACATAGTAGAGAACTACTGTGATCCATAGCCCATAGGCTACAATGGCTAATGCCACATGAAGATGGTGTTAGCTGTCAGGGAATGGTGTGTCTCCAGCGCTGACTCAGAAGTATTTTAAGAGTTATTCTATTGTACGTTTTTTCAATTTTACTCAGAAAAACAGCCTTATGTAAATTATGTAAGATTTAAGATAATGTCCAATCCAGAGTGAAAGTTTTAAAATATATAATTTATTAATTATTACAATAACAACATCTTAGTATCCTGGAGTAATTTGAACTCCTATGGAGGACACACACACACACACATACAGTCAGGTCCATAAATATTGGGACATTGACAGAATTTTCAGATTTTGGCCTCTATTCACCACCACAATGGTTTTGAAATGAAACAAACAAGATGTGCTTTAACTTCGGACTTTCAGATTTAATTTGAGGGTAATTACATCCAAATCGGGTGAACGGTGTAGGAATTACAACAGTTTCAATATGTGCCTCCCACTTTTTAAGGGGCCAAAAGTAATGGGACTATCAACTCAAAAGCTATTTCATGGACAGATGTGGGCTATTCCCTCGTTATTTCATTATCAATTAAGCAGGTAAAAGGTCTGGAGTTGATTCTAGGTGTGACATTTGCATTTGGAATCAGTTGCTGTCAACTCTCAATATGAGATCCAAAGAGCTGTCACTATCAGTGAAGCAAGCCATCATTAGGCTGAAAAATGAAAACAACCCCATCAGAGAGATAGCAAAAACATTAGGTGTGGCCAAAGCAACTGTTTGGAACATTCTTAAAAAGAAAGAATGCACCGGAGAGCTCAGCAACACCAAAAGACCCGGAAGACCACGGAAAACAACTGTGGTGGATGACAAAATAATTATTTCCCTGATAAAGAAAAACCCCTTCACAACAGTTGGCCTAATCAAGAACACTCTCCAGGAGGTAGATGTATATGTGTCAAAGTCAACAATCAAAAGAAGACTTCACAAGAGTGAATATAGAGGGTTCACCACAAGATGCAAACCATTGGTGAGCCAGAAAAACAGGAAGACCAGATTAGAGTTTGCCAAACAACATCTAAAAAAGCCATTACAGTTCTGGAACAACATCCTATTGACAGATGAGACAAAGATCAACTTGTACCAGAGTGATGGGAAGAGAAGAGAAGGAAAGGAACTGCTCATGATCCAAAACAAACCACCTTATCAGTGAAGCATGGTGGTGGTAGTGTCATTGCGTGGGCATGTATGGCTGCCAATGGAACTGGCTCCCTTGTATTTATTGATGATGTGACTGCTGACAAAAGCAGCAGAATGAATTCTGAAGTGTTTCGGGCAATATTATATGCTCATATTCAGTCAAATGCTTCAGAACTCATTGGACAGCGCTTCACAGTGCAGATGGACAATGACCCGAAGCAAACTGCAAAAGCAACCAAATAGCTTTTTAAGGCTTAAAAGTGGAATGTTATGCAATGGCCAAGTCAATCCCCTGACCTGAATCCGATTGAGCATGCATTTCACTTGATGAAGACAAAACTGAAGGGAAAATGCCCCAAGAACAAGACATTTGCAGTAGAAGCCTGGCAGAGCATCACTAGGGATGAAACCCAGCATCTGGTGATGTCTATGCGTTCCAGACTTCAGGCTGTAATTGCCTGCAAAGGATTTGCAACAAAGTATTAAAAAGTGAAAGTTAGATTTAGGATTGTTTAGTTTGTCCCATTACTTTTGGCCCCTTAAAAAGTGTGAGGCACATATAGAAACCGTTGTAATTCCTACACCATTCACCTGATTTCGATGTAATTACCCTCAAATTAAATCTGAAAGTCTGCAGTTAAATCACATCTTGTTTGTTTCATTTCAAAGCCATTGTGGTGGTGAATAGATGAGAAAATATGAAAATTCTGTCAATGTCCCAATATTTATGGACCTGACTGTATATATATATATATTCAAAATAACATGTAATACACTAAACGGTATCCTGGGGTATTCTACTCTTATGATGGAAAACCATGAACATTAGGAGACCAGTAAATATCTCCTGTAGTATACAGAATTTTAAAAACCAATAAAATATTTATAGAGACATGTTAGGATGATATTTACAACATGGAACATGTGGATAAAAAGTAAAAATAGAGCATGCTACATATCTTGCAGATAGGTCAGCTTCATCAGGCAGACTAAAGCCGGCCACACATCTAAAGATTATCTGTCCTACCAGCCAACTAGTTGATTGGTTGGAATGAAAACCTGGTAACGTATGGGAGTAAATAATGATGAGCAAATAGCTCCTAAATACCAAAAAACAGATGAATTTGGTCGTTCAGACAAGTTTGTTAAATGTTTGAACTAAACAATTTGTTCAAACAACAGTTTTTGTCCATTTTCCGGCATTTGGGAGCAAATTGCTGATTGTCATTTGCTTTCATACCTTACCAGATGTTGACTGGTTGGACAGATAATCTTTAGATGTGTGGCCAGGTTTACTGTTTAGAAACCGGCTTCAGACACAAAAATGGCAAGATAATTTTTTTAAGACCGATTAACAAATAATTGATATTGTCTTTTTAATATAATTAATAAATAATATTGCTCTTTAAATCAAAGTAAACATTATTTTTGCACCTGATTTTATTATTAAAATATTATTATGCTATAGGAATATTATTATTATTTTTTTTAAATATGTTTTTTATTGGAGTACTGGTAAAAATATACATAATAAAGCCAAAGAGTAATAAATCAAGAAAATTTTAGCCATTGTCAAGTAACTGAGCTTAGTGGGGTGCCATATAGGACATATGAAAGAACATTGTTAATGATAACATCAGCAACAACACAGGCAACAGCACAGGCCCCTCCCACCACCCCACACACACATTGGATTTGAGAGTGTCTGTACATAAAATAGGAGAGGAGTAGCCTACTTGTGAATGAAAGACCACATCAAAATAAAATGATCGTCAATACATAGTCTAGTTCCATACCAGGCAGTAGAGTAGAAACTGTAATTAATTTGGTGGTGAATTGGGGAGGGGAGGAAGAAAATAAAGCTTTTCCAAACATTAAGAAATTTGCCAACACTGGATTCCTTGTGAAGGGAATCCTCGACCCAGTCCATACAAAAAACAAAATATAGGCCCTCATTCAGAGCCGCACGTTAACAACAGTACGCTCGTTGCGTTCCGATGTTGACTAACCGCGCATGCGTCGGTGTTACACCGCGCATGTGCGTACGGCAGATTGCGAGCTTTTTTTCTCTCGTTCCTAAAATAGCGTACAGGAAGTGACATGTCAAATGTGATTGACAGAACAGGGCGTTTTTGGGTGTTGACGGGGGTGGAGATGAAAAAACGCAGGCGTGGCGAGGCGTTTTTGGGGCGTACATACATTAGCAGATGCGAACGTCAAATGTGTTCGGACCGTCTCATACGTCACTGAAACATCCGCTTTCCCTTCAAAATGCTCGCACAGCTTAGGGTCAGGATTACTCGACCACATTGGCGATGGCCTTCTCCTCCGTCCCGGGACTCCACGATGGTGCAGCGATTAATCGTGGCTGGTCAGTAAAGTAATTAGTGTTGGATTGAAATCCGGCTTGGTATGTGTTTGGAAAGCAGTTTATTGGGATAGCACAAAAGCGTACGCAGGTGGAAATCAGAGCTGCTAATGTCATGATTACATAATCAATTAGCGTACATTTTTGGGCTTTTATTTTGGCCACAATTTGGTGGTTATGGCCTATTGTAACAATAATGTCATCATCTTTTAATTAGCTCCCCTTTTTTTTGGTTTACTGTGGAATTTGCATCGCTATGTGTTTTTTTAAACGTTCCTTAAAGAGGCCTTTTTTTTTAAAAAAGAGGGTCAGTTTTTGCGTTTAAGGCCAGGATTAAATGTAACCCATTTGTACAATAATGTCACAATACAATGTCAGTGTTTTGTTTTTAATTTATTGTTTACACACAAACAAATTGGCATAATATTGTATTGCCTTTTTTTGTGGCCAAGATATTTGATCAAAAAAAAAACAAAACATAACTACTAACATAAGCGTAAATACAAAATTTAAAAACATTTCACAAGAAAGGAGAGGGAAGTTTTGACCAGAAAGGAATATGAGCCAAGCACAGAAGGAAAGTGGGAAAAGTCGCCATTGCTGTCACCGTTTTCTCGCCCGTTTGGCTGGGTGAGGGTGGGCGCCAGACCGGGTCCGGGATGCCATCGGGCTGGCCTGTCCAGAGGCAGATGTTGTGGCCTCTGGACTAGGCACAGGGCTAGGCACATTTGGAGGATTGCCTGATGTTGTGCCAGAGGTAGAGGATCTGGATGTTCCGGCAGGAAGGGAGGTCGGCTCCACCATGTGCTGGCGAACGAGCTGCTCCAGGGCATCGGCGATGCGGATGTTGGCCCTGGTATTTTCCGCCAGGGCCTGAGCAATGGTCACGTTGGCCGCAGCATTTTGCTCCAGGGCCTCAGCCACCCGTATCAGACTGGCGTCCATCCTCTGCAGAATCTCCGTATGGCAATCCGATTTAAAATTGAGTTCTGTGAGGAGGCCCACTGCCTGCGAGGGGGCACGCCCTGGACTGGCTTCTGCAGGGTCCTCAGCCGGATGTACTGGTTCCTCCCCTGCAGAGTCAGCAGAAATTCTGCGGCCAAGGCTCCCCTCTGGAGCAGACTCATCCGCCTCTGTCTCTGTTAGGAAATTGGAGAAAAGACTCACATTAGAATCTACATATTGGCACAATAGCATTTCTGAGTTGGTGACATCACAAGACTTACCTTGGCCAACATGAGGAGCCGCAAAGTCTGGCATGTCCGTATCCATGTTGGACACGCCAAACACCTCCACAGCCTGCACACACCCCTGTGCCATCTCTTCTAAGTCTGTCAACTCCAATGACACAGGGGTGGGACCCCCACCTGTCCCCCTTGCATGCCTAGCCCTGTCGGCAAGTTTTTGTTTTAGACGATATTTGAAGTCTGCCCATCTGTGGAATGAATTTGGAACCATTATCCTTTTTTTTACAATGGGGTTTGTTTATAGGATGGGAAAGTGTTTACTTACCGCCGTTTGACATCCCGGGCTAGACGGACATAATCACCCACCCTATTGACAGCAACGGCGACCTCCTCCCACATTCTCCACTTCTGGCTTTGGCTCATATTCCTGGCTGCCTGGGGCAGGATGTCAACGCACTTCTGGATCAAAACCTCCATCTCCTTGCTTGTGAAATGTGGCTGCCTTTTTTTTTTTGCAGCTTTGGCGGGTTGACTGGGGCCAGCAGTCTCTTCCATGTCATCCTCCTCACCTATTTGGGTAAATATGCAGATTTAGCCACTTCACAACTTGCACAATATTATGTTTTAAAATACTCATTGACACAAAATGCATGAAGGCCTTACCGCCGCAATTTTGACCATTGTTTCCCTGGTTTGAAGCCATGTCTCTGCTTCCAGCATGAAATCATCCAGAAATTCTATGTGATTTCGTGACGTATTTATACATGCGTCGTTAGTTTGCGGCCGCATCATTGATTGTGCGTCCCTATGATTCATCCTTAATTTGTGCGGGAAAATAAACACTATTTATGGCTTGGTGTGTGTGGATTCGAGGTGGGGTTGTTGGAGTGTTGTCGGTTAAGTGGTTTGGATTTGGTTGGTTGGTTGCGTTTGGAGGATTTTGGAGAGTTGTTTTTTTGTTTGTTTTTGCTACATTTCTTTGGTTTTTCCGTTCGCATTTTTTTCATTTTTTCAACATCCTTTCCTGATTTGGTAAGTTTTGTGCATTCAAATATGTGGCCAATTGGTGTATTCTTCTGTTTTGTGGTTAGTTAATTTGTTTAACACTCATTTCATCTTTTTTAGTTTTTTTTTGTTTTCGGACCCAAAGAAGTTTTTTGAGGACATCTTATATATTCGAGTTGGGTAAGTCCATTTTTTGTCTTGCATTTGCGAATGAATTACGGCATTTTTGACTGTTGGTGTAGCGCCTTGCATTTGCGAATGAATTACTGCATTTTTGACTGTTGGTGTAGTGACTTGCATTTGCGAATAATTTACCGCATTTTTGACTGTTGGTGTAGTGACTTGCATTTGCGAATAATTTACCGCATTTTTGACTGTTGGTGTAGTGACTTGCATTTGCGAATAATTTACCGCATTTTTGACTGTTGGTGTAGTGACTTGCATTTGCGAATAATTTACCGCATTTTTGACTGTTGGTGTAGTGACTTGCATTTGCGAATAATTTACCGCATTTTTGACTGTTGGTGTAGTGACTTGCATTTGCGAATAATTTACCGCATTTTTGACTGTTGGTGTAGTGACTTGCATTTGCGAATAATTTACCGCATTTTTGACGGCTTATTCATCATATAATCCAGTTTTGCTTTTCCCTTTTCCATTTTTTGGGTCCATTTGAACCCTATTTGACGTACGGTGTGCAATGTAGTTTTCATCGATGGCCAAATGTGTTTTTCCGCTATTTTCTGTGTTGGCTTGCAACAATTTTTAAACAAAAAAAACACCCTCTAAATTTTTGAAGACTCATTGTTGCCTTTTTTACAGTTTATACGTATCATGACAATACCCCGGCATGTAAGCAGCTATGGATGGTATCAGAAAGCTAAGTTGTTTTTTCTTACTTTTGGGGTGGGTCAAAAGCCTTACATTGTAAACTTTGAATTTCAGGTAGATCTGGGGCGAATTGTTCTGGCCCTGCTCCCGGAAGACGACCAACCTCAAACTCGTCCCAGGCGTAGGCATCGTAGGCATGCAAGGCCCCAGATATTTCGAACACGTGTCACCCTTTTTGGAATGCCCGATGATGAGGTTTTAAGACGCTACCGTCTACCTCCCAAAATCATCATAGACACTCTCTCATTAATAGAAAGTGATCTTGAGCGGCAAATTGACAGTCCAACAGCAATACCACCACTGACGCAATTTATGGCGGTGTTACATTTCTGTGCCTCTGGATCGTTTCAAACAACGGTGGGAATAGTGGCGGGCATCTCCCAATCCTCCTTTTCCCGGATCCTGAGGGCAGTGATGGAGGCACTTTTCAAGCACCTCCATCATTTTATTAAAATGCCTTTGGATATGGGTGCCCTTAGTGTGGCCAAGGCCAATTTTTACCAAATAGCTGGCTTCCCACACATCATAGGGGTTGTGGATGGTACTCACATACCACTTCAGCCTCCAGCACGGCTGGAGGCAATATTTAGAAACAGGAAACACTATCACTCCCTGAATGTAATGGTGGTATGTGATGCCTCCCTCCAGATCCTGTCCCTGAATGCTAAATTACCAGGAAGTGCACATGACTCCTTCGTCATCCGGCAATCAGGGATATGGCAGAAATTAACCAACCTACAAGCTGGTGATGCGTGGCTTCTGGGTAAGTGGAGACCTTTAGTACATAACAATGTTAAGCTTGATACACAGTGTTCCTGATGTGGTCTATTTTTGTTCACAGGAGACAGTGGATACCCTTGCATGTCCTGGCTGCTCACTCCTTATTTGGCTCCCACACCAGGGCCACAAAGTGCGTATAATTCCGCACTTACAGCCACCAGGCAAGTGGTGGAGCGCTGTATCGGCCTTTTAAAAGGCCGATTCAGATGCCTCCACCGCTCTGGTGGCGAGCTCATGTATGTGCCGGATATGGTGTCTAAAATTGTGGTCCTGTGTGGGATATTTCACAACATTGCCATAAGGAGTGGTGTCCCAATGCAGCCAGAGGATGCCTTACCTGAGGATGGCCCCCCCGAGGTTGGTCGAAGGTCAGTATGTGGGGGGGCCATACGCGATGATGTGGTGGCCAGATTTTTTAGGTAAGTTTGTTCAAAACTCCATTGTTTATACCTAATGTGTTTGTTTTTTTTGGCAAACATCTAATTTTTTTTAAATTTTCTCACCATCTTCTGTTTGTTCACATAATCTTTGGCACTCCAACGCTCACTACTTCCTGCTACCCTTACCAAACCTGGATCTGGTCCTTTTGGGCATATATTCTGGAACCCATATCGCAACGCCATGTTTGTGGAATCATGTTGGCATGGTCCTTCGTCAACCAGTTCTTGATTTTGTGTTTTTATTTATTTTTTTCTTGGTATGTGTTGTATTTGAATTTATCACTGTGTATTTTTTTTGGGAGTGACCACTTTGTTTTCTCTGTTATGTGGTGAATAAATGTTTGAAGAGTGAAATGGTCTTCCTTTTTTGGGACGTTAACAGCAAGTGTAACCAGGTTAACACAAGTTACATTTGACTAAGGGGTAAACCAGTACTGACGCCAGTTGAGCAAAACTGAAATATGTTTTCAGCTTTCCAATCCACACCAAAAGGAAGCCTGGCCCAACCTTGGGATTTGTAAGATTGGCCTAAGCAGCTTGCGCACCAAGTAGGAACCTGGAAAATGTAGAAATCTGAAATTGACACTACACCCAAAAAGGGAAATTACATTGTTACTGTTATGTGTTTCTGGTGTCTGTTTGACATACAAAGACAAAACACAATCTAACTTTTAAAAAAGGGAAATCCTTGCAGGAACTTATGTCAGGCTAAACTATCTTGGTTTTGGTTTTTAAAAATGAGCCACAACGTATATTTGTCTTTAAAAATTTATTTGGCAAATACAACAAAAAAAAAAAAACTAATGCCGAAGGAGGCCAGACAGCCGGTCGAGGGCCACCAGAAGGCCGATTACATGGTGGCGCATCTGCCCCACAACATCCGCCACCTCTTGCCGACGCCTCTGTTCCTCTGTGGGTGAGAAAAGTGTGTGGGTTAATACAACAATAGGGACTCCACAGAAAAACATAAAAAAAAAAACAAATCACTCCTAAACCCAAAAACATAAATAAAAAGGGTGGGCTGGCAAAAATACAAGGCCTAGGTACAAATTCCCACAGGTATGATATGTGTATGCTTATATCACCAGGAAGAGGTAAAGGCAAACCTTCACAATCAACAAAAGTCAAGCCACAAAAACACGAAGAAAGGCACGACACATGATTACATACAAACAGTTTGTGCTTTAAAAAAAAATAATAAAAACATACCGGGAAACAAATCGGGAGCTCCGGCAAAACCTCCATGATCCTCCTCGGAGGATCCGTCATTCCCCAAAGAATGGGGCGGAGTTATGCTGGACTCCGGGGAGGGGGTAATTGGAAGAGGGGTGGGTGGAGGAGAGGGGGAAGTGGGACGGAGGGGAAGGAGGCCCGACATTTCCGGGAGAGGGTCTGGGAAGGATGGGGAGGAGTGGGGAATAGGCGAAAGATTTGGGGTGGAGTGTTGGCTGGGGGTTGGGGAGAGTGGGCGGGAACGCCGACGTTGACGGCGGAGTCTTGGCTGTCCCCCTAAAATATGTCAAATAAATTGCGTTTAGTTTATGGACAAATCCGGGCAAACAAACAAAAAAAAAAAAAGAAAAAAGAAATAAAACCAAAAAAAATAGCAGTAGAATTAAAAATTCATAAAAAGAGGGAAAACATGCAGACGCAGATATGAGTACAAATAATAAATAGAACAGACAGGAAAACATGCAGACGCAGATATGAGTACAAATAATAAATAGAACAGACAGGAAAACATGCACACGCAGATATGAGTACAAATAATAAATAGAACAGACAGGAAAACATGCAGACGCAGATATGAGTACAAATAATAAATAGAACAGACAGGAAAACATGCAGACGCAGATATGAGTACAAATAATAAATAGAACAGACAGGAAAACATGCAGACGCAGATATGAGTACAAATAATAAATAGAACAGACAGGAAAACATGCAGACGCAGATATGAGTACAAATAATAAATAGAACAGACAGGAAAACATGCAGACGCAGATATGAGTACAAATAATAAATAGAACAGACAGGAAAACATGCACACGCAGATATGAGTACAAATAATAAATAGAACAGACAGGAAAACATGCACACGCAGATATGAGTACAAATAATAAATAGAACAGACAGGAAAACATGCACACGCAGTTTGCCCCACAAACACAAACATTAAAACCACAATACATAACACTTACTTGCCAGGATCTGCATGCGAAAGCATGCCAGCAAGCGGGGCGTTCGCCGTTGCAGGTCGGACCACCTGCGCTCCAGCTGCCCGATGTTGCGGCGTGATCCGAAGGACCGCAGGCGGGACCGTACCTCCGCATACGCGGAGCGCTTCTGCCGGTTGGTCATGGGTTCTGGCTGGCTGGTGATCCGGCGATCCATGACCTCCGTAAGCACCAGCAGCTCACGCCTGGTGAATGCGGAGGCTCTCATGATGGCAATGGTGTTTTTCTTAAAAATCATTTTTGATAAAGTGTGTAAAAATTTTCTGATTGGCTAATGTATTTTGGAAATTAACAGGAGCAATTTTATTGGTTAGTGTATGAGTCATGTGTTCGACAGGGCCAGAAATCTCTGGAGAGTTAGGATAGGCTTGATGCAGTGACATGCGTAAGCAAATTTAAATAAAGAAATGAACCCAGGGAAATATGCGGGGATACACAGCAATAGTACAATTGTTTAATTGTGGTTCACATGTTTTTTAAACAATAAAAGCGAATGTTTCATCCGTACGTATTCTGCGGGTAAACACAAACACAGACAAGAGTAAAGTTTCTTGCATTGTGTTGAAAAAAAACAAACAATTAAGCTAATTGATACATTGATTGGCATGATACGATTGATGGAGGTAGGCAGAATAAAGGAGCAGGTAATCGACATCTGACAAGGCCACTTCCTGTTTATACTTGTGCGTGCGTTCCTTTCAAGCCATTTCGGGGTGTACGCTCGCTATTTCGTACGCTCGTTAGTTAGAGGAGGGGTCGTCAGAGTTTAGGGAGGAATTTTAGATGCGAACGAAAATACGAGCGAGCCATTGAATTTAAATATTTTTGTACGTACGCCTAACGTACGTGCGCCCGCTTGCGTGCGGCTCTGAATGAGGGCCATAGTTTGTGGATAAAGAGTGTAAGAAGAGAAAGCCATCCTGTATCCTAGATTGCAAAACACATTTATGTGCCTATAGGAGTATTACTATTATTATTATGTTGTTCCTTCATCAATACATAATGATTGCCATTAAAAATTTATTGAACGTATAGGTTTTCTGATTGACCATATAAATGTGGCAATTTTGAGGTTTTCTTAGCAGCATTATTTACAGCGGTTTGGCCATTTTAAACCCACTGCCCTACAGCAAATGTACCCCTTTTTTTGTTAATACTCTTGGATGTTTACTATCTGGAACCACTGACTTATCTACTTTTAATCCTGATGGTTCAAATACTGTAACACCCTTTTTGCAGTACATGTATAATATTTGTCTACTGTACAATTGGTCTCATCTTCCTGTGCAGGTGACTTTTTAAATTTGTCAGTAAATGCAGATTACATTTAGTTATTTTTCGCAATTTCTTTATCTCCTTTAACATATCCACTCTGTTCATTTTTAACCTCCTTTTGTATTTTCTTTTCACAAAAGCTTGGTAACCATTTTTACTGACAGTAATTTTTTTCTTTTATTTTTGGTTAAGGCATTGGTACATTTTATTTTGCATTTAGTCTGTGGTTATATGTTTCCTTGGTGGGGTCCGTTGTATTTATTATATGCAGTTTTGTTTGTAGTTAACCACTTAACTGGTGAATATTTTTGTTAAAAAGTCTCAGAAATTGTTAATTAGGTGAATAATATCTGTTTAAAAGCATATCTAAAAATATTATTGGAAAGAATACTCCCAGTGGGTGTCTGGGGCCACCCTGTGGGAATATTTAGGATGGCTTTTTAGCATTATCCTCTCCAATTCCTTAACATTTTGTATTCATTTTTATAGAATCTACTTTAACCATTAACCCCCCCATAGCAACCCCCTCCTCCTGTAATGTATATGCCTGCAGATATTTTACCCCCACCCCACTCCTGTTGTATATTCATGCAGCCCTTGATGCCCACCAGATGCCACCAGTAGTATAGCACCTCCTCTATTCCACCAACCATGCATAACCACCTCCACCACATTGGATTTGTTTATAGATCCCCATTGTTTATAGATCCCCCTCCCTGGATCATCCTTCTATATAGCATAGCAGAGCATTCAGTGCAGTAGAACATGTGACTGGCAGCTCAGAGGGGACCGAAATAACTCCATTTTGGCTGGCCGGTAACATAATCATGGGGAAGAGATGGAGAGCCCACCTGCCTGTGGTAGCATCCCATGTGACCATGCCAGGCAAGTGGTTAATGATGATGTCACTTTCTTGGAGAACAATATTGGCTTTCTTTTTCTTTTGTTTTATTATTATTATATCTGTTAATTTCGCCATGTTGTAATTCTGCTATATCAGAGTCGTAAATGTATTTGTTACAGATAAAATAATTGTTTACAACATTTATGCAAGTGGGACGTAAGTGTCTGTAACACGTTCCTCTGGATCCCAGCTGGTCCTCAGTCTATTGGCTTCTCAGCTTAGATCCTCGGCTCCAGTAGAGAGACTTACCTGCCATTGAATTAGTGACTATTTCCATTGCATTAATATAGGCTATATACGCTACTGGAGCCGGGATTCAAAGCTGAGAAGCCAACAGACTGAGGTCCAGCTGGGATCTGGAGGCTGAATAAGCATGTGCATATGGAGTGATTTTGATCCAGAGCAACACTCCACCATACTGGAATTATTCCATTTACCGTCTGCACTTAAGAGATACAGATCGAACCTCCACAACTAACCAGGAGTGGCCACCGTCAGCATGTACTATAGGAGGTGTGCCCCTCCAACACTGTGGACTTCTAAAAGGACTCTGACTAGTGTATCTCTGTGGTGAGAGACTGTCATCATTGTGTGCATATATCAGTTACACAGAATTGTTAATACATACGTACAAACTGGATTCAGAGGTGCATGCAATGCCGATGTTTGTGCAGTTGAGTGTTTATTTGCTACTGCGAATGTGCTAAAGTTCAGAAAACCCCAACAGCACGTGCATTTGCTGGAGTGTATGCCGAGGCACGCTGTTGCATATGGAATCACAAGACCACGGGCATTCCTGTGAATTGGCCTGAAGTGAATGCAAAAAATGTCCGTCTCATGGGTGTGTTATTAGAGTTTCACAGGCATGTCAGCAAATGCGGCTGTATTACCAAATGCAGCGCCACAGCCACAGAAGTCATGTATAGAGAAATTTCAGAAGGAGTCCTTGCACGAGCCATAAGCAGGGCAAAGTTAGATGTTGGATGCGATGATGCACTGGTAGTGGAGTGTTCGGAAGCAACGGTGGAGTTACACTGTCTACGGGCATTGAAGTGGGTGCCTCAGGGCCTGCACTGTCTGGCGCACACTAGTGCACAATGGGAAAACTGACACAAGCATTTGAATTATACCTCCGTTTTGACGCCACAAAAAATCACAACCACGGCTGCAATAGTTTCCATCTCGGAATCAAGCCCTAAGTGTTCACACTCCAAGGCTTAGTGCATCCTATAGTCTTAAACTGAGGTATAAACTGTCTTTGCCTTAGCGGAATTTATATGATTGATGCTAATAAAGGCTTGCAGAATCTAAATATCTGAACTTGGCTATAATGGTTGAAATGCCTCTATTTGTGAAGTGGTCCGCATGTAATAAAGCAGTCTCTAGATCAGGGCTTAACTAGGTATTTGAAGGTCCAACAGCAAAAGTTTGTAAGGGCCCCTATATAACACATGTAACTCTACCGTCAGGAGGTCGCCTCCCACCCCTTAAGCCACTCCCCTGATGATCCACCTCTGACGTACAATGAGTCATGCCCAATATTATGCCTGCAAGATTATGTCTGCCTCTTCTCCGGGTGTCTGCCACTATCCTCCAGAAACAGCACACTAGACAGCATCACTGAAAGACCCTGCCACCTTCTTTCATTTATTTGCGTAGCCATGCTCCAGACCAGAGTCCCAGTGCTGCTTCAACAGATCACCTCAGGCATTGTATCTGTCTCCCTGCCAATTGCTAACTGTTTCTCCCATACAATACTTTTTAGAACTTGTCCATGCATTGCTCCTGACTTGAGCCCATAACCGATTCTGCACAGCCAGAACCTTCCGGGCTCTTCTATGCCTCAAGCCAGGCAGTGTCCACAAGACAGTACTGCAAATTACTCATCTATAAAGTCTTCCCTACACAAAAATACTTCGGTTTATAACTAGGGGCCTGCTATCTGTTGCAATTGCCCAATATATTGGGGACTGTGCATACTCTGGGGCTGCAGTACTCATGTGCTGAGATGCCACTGCAACTCCTGGATTGACAGGCTGAAGTCTTTTGAGGGTGAAAAATGGGCTGTAACAGGGACCATTTTGTTGGAGTGCCAAGGCCTCTGGGTGCCAGCTGTCAGGGGGGGGGGGGGGGGCACAAGGGGCACAGATAAATCCTTCTATAACCACTGCCTGCACTCTGCTGATCACTGCAGTGGCTCGGGCAGCAGTTATAGATGAAGCTGTCTGTGGGGTCCGGTGAGCCACTGACACTTGCCAGCAGCTGCCTGTTACGATAAAGTTTTTTTTTTATTGCGACATGGTGCATGTGACTTCATGACATTACGCCGCACTGCTGAAAGAGGAGTCGTAAAGTGAGAAATGTATAGGGGCTGCAGTCAGAGGGATGCATGCACAGAAGAAAAGATTGCTCCACTGTGTCCAACGTCACCGCTGCTCAGAATCAGCCCCCTAATGTAAAGGAGCCCTCCAAGATCACAGGCATGCACCTTCAAGTGCACAGGGGAAACCTCCATGTACACCATTGCCAAGCCAAGGTGTTTTGCAGTGTGATTTGTGTCAGCTACTCTATGTAAGCCAGATCTGTGCCTTTTTTGAATAAATCTGTGCTGAACACAACTTTCGTTGAATAGTCCTATAAAGACACTCATTCATAAAAATTACTAAGTACCTTAACTTAAAAGATCATAATTGTAACATTGATTATCGTACACCACTCAATCTTTAAAAACATTAAATATTATTTGATAATGATACCGTTCTCTTTAAGTGAGAGAGATATTTTTTTTCCAAACATCCAATTTAAATTATAACTTTTTTACTAAGCTGAAAAATAGTAGAAAAAAAATCATAACTGTATTTTCTAAAGCATCAGAAATATGAACCTCACAGTCATATAGTCTAACTGTAAATGTAAATGATCGCAATGCATAATGCATTATACCCCATGGGCTTTAGCAGAGAGATATTATTGATTCAAATATTCTGTTTAGAAAGTTGATGTCACCAATTTCTGCTGAGGATTTTGTAACAAGTGCATGGAAAGTATTTTATTTATATAATGGGGGAGCTGTACTAAGCTCTGGAAAGTGATAAATTAAAAAGTGATAAACTACCAACCACTCAGCTCCTAATTGTCATGTTACAGGCTGTGTTTGAAAACTGACTGGTAGGAGCTGATTAATTGGTAGTTTATCACTCTCCAATTAATCACTTTCCAGAGCTTAGTACATCTGCCCCAATATGTTTTATTTTATTAAAAAGTATTTGTATACATTCCTATAAATAATATCTTTGTAAATGATGAATTACGATGTCACTACTTCTGTGTTCAATAAGAAAGCTTGTATATTTAAAATAAAATACTGTAACTTACTATTAATATTATAAGTCACCATGCTTTAATAAAATTACAAAACTCAGTAACCTACTGTATAATATCCTACAATTACAGTAAATGTAACTTATCCCATGTAATTGCAAATATAATTATATGAGACAATCTATACAAAATCAATTAACATAATTCAATTAAATATTCTATAAAATGCTGTATACCTCCCGTGTGTCGATTTATGAGGAACAGTCTTTTTCAGGATTTCTGTTTTGATTCCAGGACAGTTGAGAGATTTCCGCTGTTTACAGGAGAAGGGAAGGAAGCGCTGAGCAGATCTCTTCGGGAAGTATCACGCCCCAAGGTGACGTCTCTATGTGGTACCCCAGATCTTGTACTCACGCACGGTGGGTCCTATATAAAAAGTACTGTATATATGTAAATATTGTACATATAATATGTAAATACAGTGTGCTCTGTATCTGGCACAGACTGGTTAATATGAACCATATTGTAACTGACTGATAATTTGATGCCCCACCAGAGTCTGGAGACATTTAGCCATATACCTATATGTACTGGTGCAGAAAAAGGAAGGAAGGTGTCTGCGCTGGTATTTATAAATATAACGCAATAGTAATAGAACAAATTAAAAAAATTGTACATAGCTATATGTATGTAGAGGAGCACAACCTAACCACATACACTTTGAATGCAGACAAATTGTCTTATTGTTCTAACATAGAACTAAACAACCACAATGATAAACCCAGGTATATATTGTAAAATGACCCCACATAATAACCCACATATTTACTAAAGCAACATTATTGTTCAAAATCCATATCTATTGTCTCATTGAGACCATCTGGAAACATTAATGGGGAACAAAAGTCTCAACACGCTCAGTCAATGTATGTAATTACCTGTTTCAGTCCCCCCCAGAATGTTTTGCTCCTACACCAAATAAAGCTCTTATAGCTGTCATGCTGTTAGTTAATAGATCCAGCAAATCATAGCAACACTGAGTAATCAGACAGAGCACCATAGAGTTCAATCCTCCATGTAATTCCACTCACATTCATTGATGGAGGTACAGTATAAGACACTCTCTTATATGAAAGAGGATAAAACACTATCTTGTATTGTTTCATGTTAAAAGTTTGAGGGGGAGAAAAACATTTTCTGTCCATAGCAACCAATCAACATTTAGCTGTCATTTATCTAGCATAGTCTAAAAAATGGCAGAGGAGCTCCTTGGCTGCTTTGGGCAACTTCTCCACTTTTTCTCTTGAGGAGGTTTGATACATCTCCCCCATAATCATGCTGTATCATTTGATAGAATCAAATTTGTTGAGAGGTAATTGCTTTTCCAAAGGTCTGAGAGGTATCCATAACCTTGCCAGAGGTCCAAGAGGTGTCTGTAACCTTGCTAAAGATCCAAGAGATGTCTGTCTCTTTGCCAGAGGTCTCTGAGGTGTATGTTGCCTTGTTAGAGGTCCGAGAGGTGTCTGTCACTTTGCCATAGGTCCAAGAGGTGTCTGTCTCTTTGCCAGAGGTCTCTGAGGTGTATGTTGCCTTGTTATAGGTCCGAGAGGTGTCTGTCACCTTGCTAGAGGTCTGAGAGGTGCAAATTCAAATTGCTAAATCAAGGTGGATTGTGCATGCCAATAAATGGCTCAAAAGGAACTGCACTGAAAAAAGCACTTTTAAAGATCAATTAAATCATATAAGAAAAAGATTAGAGCCAAGATTTTGGATAAAGCAGAAAAACGGCTATACATACCAGGAAGAATGTTTTACTCATTTATTACAAACTAGCTGTTGCCCACAGTTTTGCCCACAATGAGCCTGATTCAGCAAGGATCGCAACTGCGATCACCTACGCATTTGGCCGATTATTGCGTTCTGCGCATGCGTATGCATTGCAGTGCATGAACCAGCCACTACGATCAGGACTGCGATCGTAGTCACTACACAGACCCATCGCAGAGTGACTGACAGGAAATACCATTTGGGGGTGGTGACTTCAGCGAAATGCAGGTGTGCCAATGCATTTTAATGCTGTTGCATGGGCGTGTATAAATTATCCACTGCAATGCCATACGCAGCTTGCGATGAGGTTAGCAATTCCTGAGTAAGGTCAGAGCTTGTGCAAGTGTGCGTGAGGCTGCGATGGTACTCAATGTTACCGATGGTTTTGCAGTCTTGCTAAATATTATGAATGTTTGTAAGGTGAGGTGGGCGTCCTTATGTTGTGTTGCAATGGCATAGCGATTGCAATGGATTAGCATATCATCACAGTGAGACTGCGTGCATAATCGCAGCCACAATTGCAGTTGCGATCCTTGCTGAATCAGGCCCAATGAAATCACTTCAGCCAAGATTTTTTAATTTGAGGTGTTCTAGTTGTATTGCTTTGCATAGGGGTCCTATTGTGGGAGTGGTCCACGTGACCAGCAGCGCTATACAGACTGGTGGCAGCAGTGCCTTCACCCACCACTCACACCTGTCCCTGTGTGTCCTGTGCACAGACTGCTATGTAGCCTATCCTATTCATCCACCACTCACACCAAAGTCCCTGTGTGTCCTGTGCACAGACTGCTATGTAGCCTATACTATTCAAGAAAATGTGGGCCCAAAGCACCTCTTCCCCCACCTCTTACCGGTCGAGCGAAGGGTGCCAAACCTATCTCTTTAAATAATGTTTTTGTTAATGCTCAGCTTTAACTTGACGGATCAGGATGAAACAAAGTGCAGGTTATTTTTAGGATTTTCCAAAATGTGCAGTTTTCATGAAAATTGGGTAAGTAGTTTTTATGCCAACTTGGAGTAAACAGACAGATACAACGTTCTTATTATAGTAGTATAAATTTTATGGGGCTCACCCAAGAATGTAGTAAATATAACATTGGGACCTTTTATGTAGAGATCCCATCTTATTTTTCCTCCACTTTTATACATCATATACTAGCGACCCGCCCCACCTTCGCACGGGAGCCATTTTGAATTTATGGTGATAGTCATTCTTAACCAAGGTTTTAGAAGATTGCCTTGTAGATGACATTAGTAGTTTTTCCTCCTGATGTCAATGCGAAAAGATTTAGCTTTGATGTGTCACGCAAAAGGGCCACGTAAAGTTGTTCATGAGAAAAACAGTCTCCATGTAAGTCAACTTCAGCCACATTAGGTGTCTGTCCCTCCCTGTGCTTTATTTATTGCCATGCCAAAGCAGACTCTTAGCAGGAATTGGACTTGTTTGAAATTTCAGAATAATTTTTCACATAAATGAAATAGGAACAGTAAAAAAGGGAAAAACTGTAATTTTGTATCAGTAAACAGGACTTAGATACATTTTTGTGGAGAAATCGGATAATACGCATCAATCTCAACATAATATAAAATAAAGTCCAGTGTTGTGCTATATTTTTAACGGTTTAGGCAGCGTAAGCCAAGAAAGTGCTCAGACGTATATTTTTTATTGATTTGCTTCACTAACATTATCAATGCTCGGCTCCCTTTTGTCATACATTAATGTTTCATACACCTAAACCTTCCTCGACAAATGCTCTACAGAATAGTGAAAACTGCATCAAAATCTGTCCAGTGTTTCCCGAGATTAACCCAAACAAACAGACAGACGCCTACCATGGACCGTTTTTTCATTGACTTGCTTCACTAAAATCATCACTGCTCGGCTCCCTTTTCTCATACATTAATGTTTCATGCACCTAAACCTTTCTAGACAAATGCTCTATGCAAAAGTCAAAACTGCATCAAAATCTGTTCAGTGGTGCTGGAGATTAGCCCGAACAAACAGACAGACTTCTACCAGTATATATATTTTATACTATGTATAGATATCACCCCTAACATAAAAAACAATTAGTAAGAAATGTTCTAGACAATAAAGAGAAGAATCCTATCTGAACCATAGTTTTTCATCAATGTATACCTGATTGGCTCACAAGCACTGTGAAGAATATGAATAGTGAAACCATTCACATTGAAAATAACAAGAAATACACCATCAATCAATTTATATCTTACATACCACCAATTTATATCTTATGCAGTGATCATGTGGACTTTTATATGTGGGGAGGAGCTCCAGGTCATTGTAAAACTGAATTGAAGATGCATAATTTTTTATGTAATTCCCTTGGTTCGCTTTTTTAAGATTTTTTTATATTTGGTAATTGGTAATTCTATTTATATATCTTCTTACTTTTATGTGTTGTTTAGTGTAGCTTTATGTTTACAGAAATTTCCTCAAGCTCTGATTCATATTACATATATAAAGGGTTTTTGTTTTTTCACTCAGGATTTAAAATGTCCGATGATTAGATATTCTGGATGTGCGGCTAGTCGTCCTGCCCACAATTAAATCGTCACGCGTGGAAACCTGTGTGAATCACTTCTGGCCACCGCACTTCCACTGTTATGGTGCTTGTCTGATTACCACACTTCTGTCAGAAGCTCCAGTGCACATGGAGTCGTGCATACTTCCGGCCCATGGAGACCAGCAACCGCTAGTGACAGAATAAGATTACATGTTGGACATTATTTGGACACATATTTATGGAACTTTGCAGAGCTATAAGTCTTATTTTGATGTTTTAATTTTATTATGTGCATTATATTACTTCCCATGTGGCAAAACCAGCTCACTCCACACCTTGATAAAGATCTCTGAGATCAAAATACATCACTTTTGTGGTGATGGACTACCTACATGACCAGGATAAAGGTTTTCATACTGTTGGGGACATCTTAATGAATCCAGAACTTTGAGATGCCTTTTTTACAATGTCTGTTTAATTCCTTATTCTGGTATGGACCTACAATATCTTCCATTTTGTTTTATATGTTATTTTAGTCATTGATTCATGGTAATTATTTCATTATTATGTGGTATCAATAAATTGTTTACAAGAGTTTTACACTATGTTTGACCATGTTTTAGATTCATGTATGCTAATCTGGGGGCCACTCCAGAACAGGAGTTTCACCTTGGTGGTAAGTAACCGGCGGTTGGTGATGACGCGCATTTCGCCCTTGCAGCTTGTTCACCTACAGCCACCAAGGAGATCTCCAAACTAGCCATACACTAACAGGTATTTTTTTTTCCATGAGAGTGACATTCCCGTGGCGAATTTGGCTTCTGCAATGCCGAGGGCAACAGAGGTTATCTAACACCTGGCAAGGGACTTTTTACTTTCACTTTACTTTGTTTCTATCAGCACTGTTGGAGTCCCTCTCTCATCCGATGTCCTCTCCAGATAGACACCGGACAGCAGAAGTGATGGAGACATCTTAGTGCTGTACTTACCATCTATCCTAGCTGATCTATACACCTATAAGTCACTGGTTTGTTAGATTGTATTCACTATCTGCATATTCATGTGTCTTGTTTTAATAACATTATTTATGATGCCTTGCCACATTGTTTTTTAAAACAATCACACTGTATGTGCAAGACTAGGATTAGTAATCCAAGCCTGATCCATTGTGTAAACCTATATCAATATTAAGGTCATCACTACTATGATAGATGGACAGACAAGGTAAAGATTGTTAAATTATGCTTATTCCTTTAACTATAATTGTTTTGGGATACCTGTGAATATACTATGCATAGAGCACCAGGATTGTACGTGTCATTTCCTTTCTGCTTGCTCTAATATGGTAGAGATTTGTCTGTGAAGGAATATTAGATGCTTGAAGAGGAATTTTTCCTACACTTATGCTCCAAGGTGGTTAGAGCTATACCATTCCAGAATTCTAGGAGGTTATTTACCTTTGTGTACTTACTTTGAGAATATTGTATTCGCCGATCACACAACTCCGGAATTCTAATTGGCTGAATACAATTGTATATTTATTTGTGAACATTATATTTTGCCGCTACATCATTTGGCTGAATACAATTGTATATTTATTTGAGATCATATTTCGCCGCTACATCATTTTAGATACAATGTGTTTTTTTGTTTTGGGGCAGGCTTACCATTTTTTCTTTAGTCTGAATACTTTAACCCTCTACTATTTTAATGGTATGACTAAAGGTTATATTTTAACACATATAATTTTGACTACATTACATTTAAACTACATTTGATAACAAGTGCCCCAAATAAGGAATCTCTCTCTTTTTTTAGCACCTTTTGCTAGAAACTATTTCATTGTGTAGTTACTTACATTTTCCGAGGGAGCACCACCAACCTTTGCATACATATAGATTACCTCTTACATAATATAATAGCAAGTTGGTTTATTACATACTGTTACATTGTTGTCCGGTGCGGGATCACAAACAATTTTAAGCAAGGAAATAAGTAACTGTCAGTGCAGGTGCAGTGTGACTGTTGATCCCCCGACTCACTGCTCTTCCGTTGGAGCTCTGCCTGCCCCCCACTGGTACATATCAGCCTGTGCCTTCAGAGCAGTGCAGTTTTAGGCACTGAAAGACATCCTGAGCAAACCTGCTTAAATCAAAATATCAAATCAGAGACTCCACAACCTACTTGGTGGGCACCATGTACTGTAGACTACCATGGCCATGGCGAACTTCAAACATAGTCAATAACCTAACCCTAGCTCCACCATGCCAAGTTTGGTGGAGCTACAGTAGGTACAAAATTCTGGCCATGCATAAAGGTCAAACAGACACACACACACACACACACACTTTCTTGCTTATTATATAGATTTATTATTATTATTATTATTATTAGTATTATTATATAGATTTCTGGTTGGTAATAAGCACCCAGTTGAATACCACATCCCCCCTGTTAATAATGAACCCTGAATTGTACGGACCTATATACATTTTGTATACCAATGTAATGATACTTGCTAAGAACTTGTTATCAGACTTTATAGTGTCATCCAGTAGCTACAGTGTTAAACCCGGATCATGCTGGAATCATCCCCTGTAAAGCTACAGTAATTGTACAAATCTATGCCATGTATTCAACTGCCCTTAAAATGGACTCTACTATTAGAGTATTTGGATATCAAATAAGCCTTCTGAATATGTGTACCTCAACATTGTTCTGAAATTGAATTCTTGCAAGCTAATATCCATGGATGAAATTACCTGTTTCAGTGATATGGAAGGAAAATATGATAAAAATGATTATATAATCTAATTTCCTATATGTTCTCCAGCAAGTTCTAATTTTCATATCAGCCGATACCTTACAAAAAAATGATCAATTTAGGTCTTCATTGCTGTAGGTTGAAAAACAGACAAATATAAGATTAAACATTATCTATAGATTTAGAGACTTAGAAGGTCTCACCCTTCCTAACCCAAGATTATAATATTACTCCTTGCAACTAGTATTCCTATAATATTGGATATCAAATTGGAACCATGAAGTCTTACACTGGGAATTAATGAAACAAGCTTACTATTACTATGTAAAGTTTGTGAAGGTTTAGGAAACAGTGCATAAAATGGCGGCTAGAAGAGGTATACTGTAGATCCTTTTACTCCTTTATGGAGAAACAATAACTGGAAAGAGTTGTTAGCTATGGTGGTATCTGAGCTTTGAACACAGCATGGTCTTTCTCTGGGACAGTAGCATTCAGAAGATTTAAGCAACTCAGAGAGGAACTGGAAATTCCTTGAATAATGTTTTTATTTTATACATTTACAAAAACTTTAAGCTTTAAATACACTATTTCAACATGTTGTGCCTGATATCAGAATTTCACCTATTAAAAAAATGCTACAATCCCTAGATTCTAGTAAACTCAACTGTGTTGCTATTCTTATATATTAAATGAATATGGTGCAGTTTATTTGAAGAACCCCTGGACCAGATGGAAAGGAGACCTGCTCACTATTAGTCATAAAATACTGGGAGAATGTTCTCAGAGCACCAAGCTTTATGACTAGGTCAGTGCATTTATATATTACATAGACTGTACCTCACACCATCCAGGATACTCACATTTGGGAAGGATAAGAGTTACAGTTGCCATAAATGTAGGGATGGTAATGGAACTTTTAGGCACCTCCTATCAAAGTGTATAAGGGTGCAATCCCTTTGGGAGAAGATTTGGAAATGTATTACTAGCAATGTAGGGTTGCAGCCCCCCAGTAAAATCCACCATCACTCCCAGTATGCCCATGTCAGACTAGTATTTGTTTGTGAACCCAGTGTCTGATATTCGTCTGTTCTGGAGGCATGTACAGAAAGCTGGCAGACCTAAGGAGACCTCCTGGCATGTAGTGAAGAATACTTCCCTGACCGTGAATCGAACCCGGGTTTTGGCGGATAGATGCTGGATCATACCCACTAGACCACCAGGGATGTCGGTGTTGAAGACAAGTTGTTATGTGCAATCAGAGGAGAGTGCGGCAGTAGATTGACCAGGCTGATACTGGATTAATACTGTAGATATATAATAAAACACTCTTCTTACTGTAACCGGAATTCTGGAGTGGTAGATCTTGTCAACGTATTCACCAGGCTGAAACTGGATTGTCACTGTAGTCCAGGATCTAGGAGCACTCAGATGGTAGCAGGACGAGATGCAGACAAAACACCGGAATGGGTAGTAGGTTATGATACCAGGAATGGCATCAAATGGAGCAGGAACCAGGAACACTCACCATGTAGTGAGAATGGTATACACAGGTGAGTTGTAGATTTGGATAACTGGAACAGGTAGGTATTCTCTGTGCAACTAGTGGGATAGCTGCTTCAGGCATAGACAGAAGCGGATGCTGACCGAACACCGGAATGGATAATGAATGCTGAAACCTGGAGCGGCATCAGTGGTGCAGGAACCAGGAACACTCACCATGCAATGAGAATGGTATACACAGGCAAGTTGCAGATTTAGATAGCTGGAACAGGTTGAGATTTTCTGTGCAGCAAGAGGAATAGCTGCCCCAGGCATAGATGACTTGCAGGAATCCGTATAGCAGAAGGAAACAAAACTGCACAAACTGGATACAAGTAAGCAACAGGAGCTCAGTATAGCTCATTCAGTAGGAACTGAGGTTAGACATTGTACTGGCAATTAGGTAGAGTCAGCAGCTGGGATATATACCCCTGGGTTACCTGGGATAGGCTGAGCAGAGACAGGTGGTACGGTGAGGCTCAGGCTATCACTTGATTGGCTGTTGCAAACAGGTTTTCGGGACTTGTCACTGCAGTAGTCTGTAGCAGGCTTAGATCTTGCTTGAGGCCTAGCAGGCCGAGAAACACTGAAGCCTGTACCTCAGGGATGTGATAGAGAACTCTGGCAGAATCGGTAAGTGACCCGGCGGCAGGGGAAACAGACCCGGGTTGTGACAGCCCACAGTCAATCCACTGTCAGTGGCTTGCCATTGAAAGCGCTTTCTGCTAGTCATACACATGACTTTGGTCTCAGGGAGTGGTTTTCTCCCACTGAGACTGCCAGTCCCAACTGCCATAGCAGAAATCACTGTGACTAGTACTAGAGGTTGCAGCTGATGAGGTCCCTAGATGCCAGGTTTTGGGTACATGCCCATTGGAACAGAGTCTGGTGTTGATTCTGGACCCTCTTTTAAAAAGGTATCAGCCACCACTGATTACTACTATTGGGATCTCAGTGTTGCTCACCACTCCAACCACTTCTCCTTTTGCATTTTATTTGGCTGATAAAGCAAGTAAAGAGACTTGTTTGTCAATACTTTGATAGCATAAGCCAAGGTTTATATTGCTAGAAGTTGGATGGATCCTACTTTCTCCACCATTTGATACTGGATTACACGTGTAAATGAAGTTGTGGGACATGAGAGATTTCTGCTAGTAGAGAACACCCACTTAGATTTGGAAATATCTGCCATAGATGAATAAAGTTGCCATATGCACAGACGGTGCAATGGTTAGCATTACTGCTTCACAGCACTGAGGTCGAGGCGAGGGTTCAATACCCACTATGGCCCTAATTGTGTGGAGTTTGTATATTCTCCCTTTGCTTGCGTGGGTTTCCTCCGTGTACTCTGGTTTCCTCCCACAGTCCAAAAATATACAGTTGGGTTAATTGGCTCCCAACAAAAGCCAAAAAAAAAAAAATTAAACCTAGTGTGTATGTGTGTGAGCATGTGGTAGGGAATAAAGACTATAAGCTCCACTGGGGCAGGGACTGATGGGAATGGCCAAATATTCTCTCTGTAAAGAGTTGCAGTATATGTTTGTGCTATATAAATAACTGGTAATAAATAAATATATTACGGGCCAATGCTCCATCCTGATTAATGTATGGGCACTCAGGATTATACTGTATAATGAGTTTAAACTTTAATGCACTAATATGTAATATTAAATTCTTTTGGAATACTAATTTGCAACTAATGTTACATGGAATGGATAAATTGTTGTATTATTTACTTGAAAATATAGAAAAAAAAATCTTAAATATTATTCATTTTAATGTTCTTTTTTGAACCCTCGGGGAACAATGTCCCCATCTTAAAAACCCATTATGCTTCCTTTCTGCTTATGTTTGGCAGCCCTTGTGGCTCATATGTTCAGTGCAATATTAAAAGATTGATTTGTACTGTTGGGGATTCACCATTTACCGGGAATATTGTAGCTGTTCTTCGCTGATCCTTCCTAGTGTTTAGGTAACATTGAATATAAAATGTTATAATCCACTAATTAATAGCATATACTAAGAAGAATGCACTGAAGATGACTAATTAATTGCTTTTTCGTTACAAGGATTGAGAAACTTTTTCCATAACATCATGCAAGATCATTAACACCACTCATGTACTGTCTCTGATTAGCTGCATTACAATTACAAATACACATCACATGATACAATTTAGGACAGTGTAAAAAGAATCATCTATCTTTAAGATGATTAGTATTAATGTACCTGAGGAGAACTAACCATATTGGAAGCTAAAAGCAGACTTGTTGCTATTAAGCATCACATGAGTAGTTCCATTTATGAGGGATTCTAAATATAATATTTAAAACATTTTTAATATATAAAGATCGATCATTAGTGGGTGAATATTTATAATTGATGTTGTAATTTTATTGATTAATTGTACTGCTCACAAAAGCATGTATTCATACATTTTAAGGTGAGTACATTCATTAAGATTTTAATGGTTTATGTGACTTTATGCTGCAGTAAGTGAGTAACAGGAGACCTTATGGTGGTGTTTTATGTGTATTTTTTGTATTGATTGCACCACTGTCAATTACCATTGTCACCATTTACAAATTTCAAGGATCTTTATAAGTGTAATGAGAGTGAGACTGTTTTTGCGGTTTAAGCTGCAAGTTTGTTAAAAAATGGTTCAGCTCAGTCTGGGATTTATTAATTTAGTGCCTGTGTGGAGGATGGTTTATTTCTTTGTTTTTGTGAATAATTTGTCAAGTGCTGGTACTGCCTTAGGATTTGTCAATGGGAGTGGAGGGCACACTGCCAGTTATTATTATTATTTAGCTACAGCGGCGGCTCCTACCTTTAAATTTGAGGAGGGCTGCCGCTGTATGTGATTATATATGATTTCATCACTCAGACCTTTGTCGAATTTCATACACTTCCAGCATGCCCATCAATTTTTGCACATACTCAGTCGCACTAAAACAGCTTGTAGGGGCAGCATAGTCTGCAGTCCCGAGAAGCACTGTGTCACGGCTGCCGACACTTGAGACTCCTGGAAGGAGTCAGGCCTACTGGGGACTATAAACTGAGGTGGTTTTAGAAATTACCTGTTCATGGAATCTCAGTAACACGGAATAAAAGTAAATAGAATTTATTCACAGGCAAAATATATAGCAACGTTTCACATAAAGTCTCAACAGCACAAAAGTTCAGATATGCAGTAGTCAATATAGGAGTAAACCCCCATATGTAAATAAAGTCTCTGATACTAATGTGGTGGGGAACCCCGAGTTCAATATGAGGCTAAGACCTCAGGATGGTATAAAGGACGTTACTAGGGTTGAGCCCTGTAGCGTGATGAAAATCCGGAACAGTGTTGAGCCCTGCAAAGCAGTGGAGATCCGGAACAGGGTTGAGCCCTGAGACGTGGTGAAAATCGGAGGCAGGGTTGAGCCCTGTGATGTGAAGCAGGGCTGAGCCCTGTGATGCAGTGAAGATCCGTGACAGGGATGAGCCCTGTGATGTAGTAAAGATCCGGAGCAGGGTTGAGCCCTGTGATGTAGTGAGTATCTGGAGCAGGGTTGAGCCTTGTGATGTAGTGAAGATCCGGGACAGGGTTGAGCCCTGCGGCGTGATGAGGATCCGAAGCGGGGTTGAGTCCCGCGATGCACGAAGGGTCCGGTGACAATAACTGTAACGGTGCAGTTGACAACTGTAGTAGAGGTGAGTTCAATGTCCATGGAAGTAGAAGACAACAGGCAGAGTAAATAATCCAGCAGGGGATGCAACCACAGTGATGGAGCAGGATAACAATACTTAGGCTATAGCAATGCTGAGCTCTGTAGTGCGGCTGGTAACCAGTATCAGAAGTTTAACCGGAACACGGGCAGAGATATAACAAAGTCCACAGCAAACCACAGATACAGTAGGGATCTGGCAGGAGTCCAAGAAAGACCTGAAAGTAACGTTGCACAGACACTGAGACACAGTTAGTAACAGGCTTTATACTATGGGTCTGTGATCCATAGGAAGTTCAGAACATGTGACCCAAATGGAATCAGGTTTGAAATAATAAGCAATCAGAAATCCCACAACCTGACAACACCTTTGAGAGAGATGATCATTTTAACTTTCTATCCCCTGTATGTGGGGAATGCCAGCAACCAGGATAGCTCCTCCAAAGACCACAATGGAACTTTGGCAAATGTAGTTTATCTTTATGTACTGAGATAGTCAGAGTCCTGACACACTGTAAGCCCGATGGTTAGAAGTGTGGGCTTCCTGCTGGAAGATCTTAGTGCTGCTAATCACACACCTGACTTGCAGTCCCAGGGGCAGGAAACGCTTTCCCCTGGGACTTCCAGCCTGGTATGACATTAGCACTAAGAGCTTCCAATAGGAAGAAGCTACTACTTGAACACTCCTTCATAGGGCACAGTCTATCTAAAGGGTCTGGGACCATCTCCTACACTGCCAGTGCCACTAAGTAGTGAATGCTGCCAGGACTGGGGCTCAGTGGGGATAGTGTGCAATGTAGGATTTTACTTGCTGCAGCTCTGCAGCCCATAATTAAAATCTGCCACTGTTTATATATATTACACGGTGCACTGAGTATGGGAAGTGATTTGTCTCATTTGATCATACTTGCCTATCTGCCGGAATGGCCAGGAGGCTGCCGAAAATTGTGTGGCACTCCCAGCCACCCGGAAATGCAGCCAAATCTCCGGTCTGGTCATCTACCCCCCTGAATCTCCCCCCACACACACACACCCACAGTCGGGTACGTGATGGCGTGATTCATGGCCACGCCCCCTGTTTCACAATGCCGGTAATCTCGGCCTGTGTAGCGCAGATGGGGCCACAATGACGCAATCGGTCATGCCCGCCGCTCCATCCCTTAATGCCGAATAATGTTCCTGGCCATGTCCTTTATGCCGTGCCATGTCCCCCGCTATGCTGGCCTTTCAGCCTCAATGTTGGCAACCCTGCATTAGATGAGAACCAATCTAATCTAGATCTGGTGCCAAGCTGAAGTCCTTTTGAAGAGGAGGGTCAATCATGTATGGCAAGAAATGTGCTTAAAAGTATGTGAAAGGATTTTGATCCCTTATCTCAGTGAAATAACATTGCATCACAAAATAAAACCTGGTTTCTGCACTACTTCATAAAATGAGACATGCCAGTTTTTTCCCCACAAACCTATACTACCTGGCAGAAATCCTGGCCATTTATCAAGGTCTGACAAACATTTCTGTGTATATCAGCCTTGTCACAGGAAACATTATGCTGACGTAGCGATCATTAAACTTTCTTAACAAATGATTGCACAACAAGCTTTCCTCTATTTGGCAACTCTGAAGTTAAAAAGTAGTAATATATCACATGTCTAGTGGCAACCTTAGAGAATTTCCATCAGATACAACTTAAACCGTTGTACATAAAACTCCTATGGGGTAGATTTTATTTTCCATTTTAGGACCAAAAAGACTAATGGTGCATACACACGGTCAGATTTCTTGGTCGATTTAAACGATAACGATATCATTTGATCGTTTAAATCGACCTTTTTTGCCCCCTCAAACGACCAAATGATCAAACAATGCGTGGGCACGGATGGTCGATATCGATATCGTTGATCGAGGCTCATTATAGTAGTTAGGGGAATGGAGCATGTGCTGGATGTTCGATAACGATCATCCAGCACATGTAGGACGATCAGACAACGATATCTTATTGTTGTCTGATCTGACCGTTTGTACGGTCCATAATGATAGTTTCTGAGAAATCTTCTGAAAAAAAACAAAACAAAAAAACAAAGTATCATTTTTTTGGGCACTGATATTGATGTTGGAATGTTATCCAAGCAAAAAGTGGCAAAATACAGTTCTGTATGTTCAGCACAGAGGTGAGAAAACCCTCAAGGCGTTATTATGTCATATATTAAAGGATGTAGAGAGAACAGAGTTGAAATGATGCAAAAAAGTAAAATGAATAGTTTGTGCTTTCTTAGGTGGCACATACTAATAGATCATGGATCTCATCTGCGGGATAGTCATGCTAAAGCGTCAGTTATCTGACTATCTGGTCTTCTCCAACAGGCACAGTGCAAAAGGATGATTGTACTTGGTATTCCACCTCACAGACAGTACTGCACGCCTGCAGCTGTCACTAAGTGGTTTTCCAGGTGCCTTGCCAGACTTCTCATTTGAGGATACCATAAGATGTAAGATTCTCTTTGCAGTCTATTATATTTCAAAACTAGTAGTCAATATAAGTTGAACTCTGAAAAAACATTTGTTTCCAGGGGTGTCATGTTTTTACTTAGAGGGAAATATCTGCATGCAAAAACATTATAAATATAAATTATTTAAAATATAAACTTATTATAATATTACAAATTATTAGAAAATGTATTAAAAAAGCAAGGTTGAGAAAAGCTGAAATCATTTGACTTTTATACCACTTTTACACTAAAATCCTGGTTCTGAGTTCTGACCCAGTATTTGGAACATGTTTCCTACCCGTGACAGACCCCGTTTATTTTGTGGCTCCAACCTGGGTTACTCCCGGTTCAGGCCATTTACACCGCACACAGGGCCTGATTCAGACCCGCTCGCGAGCGCTGAGCGCTCGCAAGCGGGTCGATGGTGCCCTAGTGCGCATGCGCACGATGGAGGCTGCTCCATCGTACGCATGCACGAGACCCGGCTAGCGACGGGGAAGCCGTCGCTCCGGGTCTCGCACCAAAGGGGGCGTGCTGTCGATGTTGATTCGTCGGTGGGCGTACCGGGGGCGTGGCTGCCAGACGGAGGTGTTCCCATGGGAACGCCTACCGTCTGGGTCCGGCCCCACTGACATCACTAGTGATGTCAGTGGGAGTGATTTTGGCTCTGATAGAGCCAAAATCACTCCAGGGCTTGCGGTCACCGAGACCCTACCGCAGGGTCTCGTCGCAAGCCCGTCGCAAGTCCGACTATCTTTTTGGCCGCTCGCATATGCTGTGGGGGGTCACCCACAGCTATGCGAGCGGCCATGAGGCCGCTCCAAGTTTAGGTAGGAGGGCCCTGATTCAGAGCGAGCGCTCTGGTCAGAGCGTCCGGCTCTGAATCAGGCCCACAGTGTTAACTCTTCTGCTGGTGCTTGGAGATTACATCATCTTCAATCGCTGGTGAACCGGCTGTTCCTATGCTGTGAACGGGACCCTAGTCATGACCCAGGTTACCCGTTTACGAAGTCCTGTACCCCAGGTCCTTCCCAGGTCCAAACCTGCTCGCTACCTGGGTTCGATTGCCGGGTCACCGGACCCAGCTTATTTTTCGGGGACCCATTTACACTGAGCCGTAAGCAGAGTTGACACGGCATTAACACAGGTTATTTGGCCACTGTAAAAGGGGTATTATTCAATATTATACTTCATGGTACAGCTCAGGTCATGGTACAGCTGTGGTGCAAGTAGAACATGCTCTTTGTCCCAACAAAAAATGTTTATGATTATGACTGTGCTGAAACCAGTATCTGGTTATGCCGAAAGGCAGAGCATCCCCAAAGTTCCTCTGCAGTATTTAAAAAATATATATGTTCTATTGCTGCAGTGAACAATAACAGATAATACTTTGGGGGCTATTTCATAAATAGACCCATTAGAGCCCCAGCACATTGCTTGTTTTAGGTTACTTTTCTTGGCTTGACAACATTGCCCCCAGCGTCGTGTTGTTTTACAGCAAAGATAATACAAGAAGCAAGTGGTGACTTATCACTGTTACAAGTCAATTAAGTCAACACAAAAACAGTTTTTTTCTGTCCTTGGAAACAGCACCACCTTGTGTTAAAACACAGAATTATAAAACATTTGAATTACTGTTGAGATATATCAGTTTTAAAGAGATTGGTTAACAGGATATTCATAAAGGCTTGGTAAGACATTGAAACATTTATCACACTTAAGGGGGGTATCCACTAGGTGATTTTAGCAAGCGATTGCACGATAACGACGTCGTTATCGTGCAATCGCTTGCAAATCGTGCATGCATCGGGCATGTTTTGGTCGAAAGCGACCAGCAATGCGCGTGCACGCTAGTTGCTTCGAACATCCGACCTCGCCCGTACATGCTGGTCAACCTGACGATCCCGTCTAGGCACATCACTAGATATACAAACGAGAGCACGATTGCAATGTCGTAATCGTACTCTCGTTTGTATATCTAGTAGTGGATATGTACCTTTACAAGGTCCACAGTCAGCAAGGACCAGAGCTGAATCCCTGTCATTTCCAATATCTGTTTCCATAATTAGGGTTAGTTGAATCCCCTCATTTTACACCTGTTGAAAAGATGTAGCTTCAACTTTTCTGTGGCCTTATATCTTATGTACCAAGAATCCTGACACCATAAGTGCTTCCACATCTTGGGTACTTGCACACTACATACGTTAGTTACAGTAGTTCATCTGATTGCTCATTATGCAAAATACTGGTTTATGCCTTAACATGTCCCACACAGATTTGTTGCTTGTGGGCAACAGTCCACATCTTCACTCACACACCAGCTGCTCCACAAATTATTTAGTTGTTAACTATCCAGTTGTCATATTTCCAGTCACTGCTTAGAGCAAGTCCCAGATAACAGTGTCAGGAAGTAAAGAGCCTGTAGTCTCTTGAATAAGCCATAAATTAAGCAAATTGGCTGGATCCTTCTTTTCCTGTATGATATATTACTGATGTATTACTGTTTATGGCTGTATTGCTGCAGCAACTCACACTTGTTCTTTAGCTCTTATGTGGAAATTCAGTTCCATTTGATGTACTGCTATGCATGCTTAAGTTATTTTGATCACATATAAGCCTTATAAGGACATTGTGAGGACACTTATCTGCCATTTTGACAGTTGCTCATGTAGGCGAGGGATCGCTGTCAGCAGGGACGCCGCAATGTGGTCAGCCGGCCCTGCACGGCAGGGAGGCACTGGGCTTGAAGCGCCTTCTCCATTTGCCGGACGTCTGCTGAGATTTTGTTACCAGCAGGCCACCGGTGGCTTCTTTCCTACAGCCGGACTGAGCTCCACCTTCCAGCTCCCGCAGTAAGTGTAGGGAGAGATGTCTTGACATACCTCCCACAGTGCGTGTGGGCATTTCATAATAGGCACTACTACAGTGGGCATTGCATAAGGGGCACTACTACTGTAGGCATTATGTGTAAAGGACACTACTACTGTGGGCATTATGTGTAAGGGGCACTGCTACTGTGGGCACTGCGTGTAAGGGGCACTACTACTGTGGGCATTATGTGTAAGGGACACTACTACTGTGGGTATTGCATAAGGCAGTGGTGTCACAAGGGAGGTGCAGGCCACACCCGGGTTTCACCCGCCGGGAGGTGACACCAAAGTGACGACACCCCTCAGTGATAGGAGCTTGGTCCTGCACTGTAGCATTACATGCAGCACTCGGCTCCTGACACAGTGAGAGAGCCGGCACTTAACACAGGCTGGTCCCCGGGAGCAGCCCACACCTCTTTTTGGACAGGAATTCCAGGATGAATGTTTTGGAAGAAAGTGCTTAGCAACAGATGGGGATGGTCAGTATCAAGACCTGCCCCCCAATGGGTGTAGTCTGGGAGGTATTGGTTGGAATGGAGATGTAGTTATGAGAGCCACCGGTCTCAATACCAACATCCAAATCCCAGCAAGGGACTTAAGATAGGCGTTGAAGTCCCGAGGCCTATTTTAATCCTAATGCCAGAACGCCGAAGGATGCTGGACCGAATGAGGTAAGTCCGGCGTGCCCTTAACTTTATCTGTGCGAGGGAGGGAGGGTTAGGTTTAGGGAGTGCAGCGGGGTTAGGGTTAGCTTTTGGGGGGAGGTTAGCTTTAGGCACCCCTAGGTGGGAGGGTTAGGCACCCCCCAGGAGGGTTAGGTGTAGGGTGCGGTAAGGGGGGATTAGGGTTAGGCACCCCCAGGGGGAGGTTAGGGTTAGGCACTGGGGGGAAGTTAAGGTTAGGCACCACTAAGGAAGGGTTAGGGTTAGGTGGGGAGATGGGTAGGTATAGGGTACTCACTTGCCCTGTCGGGATCGTCTTCCTTTGGGGCTGCCAGCGTCGGGATATGAACCAGCCACCGGGACTTCATACCCATTCCATTGGAATGCTGACAGCAGAATAACAAAGGTCTCATTATTGTTTATCGTCACAATTCCATATTTCAGTTTGCTGTTCAGGTGGGAATAAAGCTGTCCACAGAGCACATAATCACTAGAGGTCTGAGGACAGAAGCAGATCAGGTACATATCCTTAGTGCATTCAGATCAGAAAAGATCCATGAATTACCATATAGACTTGAGATAGTGGAATCATTTGCTTGTGATGATCTCCTATGTAATTTCTGACAAAAGTTTGTGTTATAGCCAAAAACTTTGAAGGATGTAACTTTGAACTGCTTTATACAGGGTTTCACTCGCTATTGGCCCCAAAGTTTTCCTTATAACTTTTAAAGTAAGTGGCGTAATTCTGACCTCCAAACTCCTCAATAAATTGTCTTTGGCATGTCTTTATCGACTCAGTTTTCCGTCTGGACAATAAATGCGCGTTGTTCAGTTGTAGTTCATATAGGCGCGTAACACCCAGACATGATGAATGTGGATGCCACAGTACAGAACACCTCTGTCAGAAGCAGTGGCAGCTCCAGAGGTGGGGCTGCAGTGCAGTCCAAAATTCACATAGGGGAACCACACTAACTGCCATCCTCACTGGCATCCTCACTGGCAGTTGGTGTGGCTCCTCTATGTGAATTTTGGACTGCACTGCTGACTAGGGTGGAGAACAGCTGGCCTTCACTTTGTGCATGTGTAACAGCTGTTCTGGATGCTAATGGTGAACACTTTCAACACTTGCTATGACTTCCTCATGTTTCTCATAGACCAAGGTTTGTCTGTTTCACTTTTCATTAAATTACGTCACTTATTTAACTTGAAAGTTATAAGAAAAACTTTGGGGCCAATAGCGAGTGAAACACCCTGTAGAAAAACATGTTTACAATGTTTTGGTAAATGGATTATCACAGGTCTTGATGTTACCTTCTGTTGGTACATCTGAGTGCAGTCAGCAGCACTCTTGTTTCTTCACCGTTTCACAACAAAGCAGAGAGGCCAGGATTTCTCCCCCAGAGACAGACAGTAATCATACCTGAAGTTGTAACAAAATAAATTTGTATTTATTACTAAGAATTCCATCATAAAGGAAAAGGTGGGGCGTATGACTTGAAATATTTCTTATGGCAAGTTAAAGTGGTTTAGGCACAAAGTGCAATAAAGCAGGATTACCCCAATCACAATAATGGCACTTGATAATGTAACAGTTTACTACTGCTATACAATGCTACTACTAAACAGGTATGTTACTATACTATGTGTCTGTATCTGTATGCTAATGCTGTGATTGATTCTGAGCATGCTCATATTCCCACCCTCAGTGGTGCTAATTGGTGGATGCACCATCAAAGCTTACACCAGCCCTATGGCAGGTGCATTTTCTCTATGTGAACATGGCATCGTGTGTCAGCACTACTATGTCTTTAGTTGCAAGCAATGTCAGCGACATGCCTGCATCTGAATAGCCCCCCCTTCCTTGTTACTTCCAAGGAATGCCTACTGGAATCCCCATTTCCTGCATTCAAAATCATCTCCTGGCGGTAACCATTTGAACACATGTGCAGTGCAACTTGGACACATGTGCAGACTTACATCATTGGCCAACTGCGTGCGGCATCAACACTGCTTCCACCACTGAATAAGACCCTTTGTGTGCACAACTTATTGTCCAAACACTTCATGTTACAGCACTGTTAAAAATAAACTTTAAAACCTTTGCGGTTTTAATAGCAATTGTACATCATGCGTACAACATTAATAAATGCCGCTATGCATGCGATAAGTGGCAAGATATATTGCATGCAATATGTGATGCTTGCTACATCCCGCCCCAAGAGTTGAACTCAGTGGAGTTTAGGCTTCTATTCCAATAGGTGGACACAGCTGACACTAGAACAGTGAAGTTTGGTTGTGGCACTACAAGTCTCAGCAACCCTTTGTCTACTCATCTGCAGCAAACATTCACTCTAGCCTAAGGTCAATATGCATTTGATTTAAAAGGCAAATTCTACTCCCAGATGGGGTTGCTACTATTCTATTATTTAATAGGGATGTTAGGGACCCACCTTATAAGGTTTACCGTAATGTGGTAGGTGAGCAAGCGTCTTTGGCCAAAAATGTACTAAGAAACCTTACTTTAAAAACCATGTTAATTGTTGGAGTTTATTATAAATATTTTGATCATTAGAATTCTTAGTGCTTATTGTGTGCACCTGCATCTCCCCCTTCTTTTCTGCTGTAGAACTACAGGTTTAGGATTATAGATTAGGATGTCCAGCCCAGCTGCTCCTTTTTTCCTGCTACTATTCTCCACAGATGACAGGAATTTGCTATTGTCTCCCTCTCTCCCTTTTAGTGGATTTAGTGTGTTGCAATTCGGCACTGTGGAAATGCGGGTAAGATGGCCACCTCATCCGATTCTAAGCAGCGGGAATGGCTCTTCTGCCAAGGCATCTGTACAGCTCTCCACCAATGTATCTCAACACTTCTCCAACTGCGACTCACAGGATGTGTGCGCAAGATATATCTTCGCTCCGCTGGAGCTGGCAGCAGCTCCTCTATCACCAAAACATATTGGCACCAGTATGCCACATCACATGCTGCTGACTACACCTTTCTTTCTGCCAGACTTACCTCTTTACACCTTCTGGTCAGCCACCTGAAGTCTCCCCATCACAAAAATGTACTGCGCATGCTTCTGGCTCTTTCCCACCTCCAAAGCACTCTGGGAAATGTAGTCCTGAACACCTCCACAATCCTCAGCGAAACCAGTAGGTCACTAGAGGGCATTAGTAGAAGTGATACCCTCACATTTGTAAGGTATCACACTGGTACATTTTTTCAGAGTACAAGATCTATTTTTCAAAGTATTCTTGCGCCAGTCCAGAAATATCCGCATGAGATACGTCTCTTGATAGGCATATCTGTGTCTGTGTCTAGATCTATGTGAGTCACAATTAAATTAACTTGACCTAAATGTACTTAACCAACATTTGCCCATCCCATTCCTGCTATCCAGGTGTAAGATGCACCATACTGCATCAGGTACCATGTGTATACCATTGGTACACATACAGTATGCAGTATGGAAATACTTATCTTGAGCAAAAAAAGTCCATCCTAATGTCTTACTCTATATAAGGCTTTGTGTCTTCTTACAGTTATTTATGTCAAAAGAAAAAATTTAATTAAATGTTTACCGTAGATTACATTTGGGGTTACCATTCCTCAAGTACACTAAGCAGGCTATATTTTCAAGATTTTTTTAAATCATGCACAGGTCATTTAATATATTTTGCTTGGTCAGTATTAATCCTACATGTTTCTGCATACAGAAATCCTGAAAATGTGACCTGTTGGGGGAACTTGAGGATGAGTTGAACACCCCTACAGTAGGTTACATTTTTAAGCAATCTAACAGGTTACCTGTTCAATAACCTTACTGAAAGGTACCAAGAAGTGCAGCTTCCCTTGTGCATTGGAATGGGATAGAAGCATATGAGTGTTCAGCATCTTGTAGCTTCATACAATAGATTTATAGATCAGTTAGTACAGAATGGTGATCAAACACATTGTCATTTGCCATTGTCATTTACTACTTCTGCTTTTCTTCTCACTTCAGCAGCTGTTAAGTGTTTAATTCAATGATATATGTAGGGCTGTATATGCTATTATTCAGCTGAACTATGCCGCAAATGTTGCAAATTGCTCATATCCAAAGAAATGTAAGAAACCCCCCAAAAAACACAAGGCCTGATTCAGACCTGGTCGCAAGCGCTGAGCGCTCGCAACTGGGTCGATGGTGGCCCACAGCGCATGCACATGATGGAGCCAGCTCCGTCGTGTGCATGCGCGAGACCCGGCTAGCTACGGGCAATCCGTCGCTCCGGGTCTCGTACCAAAGGGGGCGAGCTGTCGATGTTGAGTGACTGCCCAAACGGAGGCGTTCCCATGAGAACACCTGCCGTTTGGGGGCGGCCCCACTGACATCACAAGTGATGTCAATGGAGAGCTTCCGGCTCTGTTAGAGCCAAAAGTTCTCTGGGGCTTGCGATAAATGAGACCCTACCACAAGGGTCTCGTCACAAGCCAGATGTTCGCGATGGTCTTGAACATCACGACCATCATCATGGCCGCTCGCTGTAGCTGTGGGTGGTCACCCACAGCTATGTGAGCAGCCAGGAGGCCGTTCAAAAAAAAAAAAAAACCCGGCCCTGATTCAGAGCGAGCGCTCTGTCAGAGCGACCGGGTCTGAATCAGGCCCACAGTCTCAAAATCCCAGTGCCAGTCTTGCTTTCACATAGTGAGCTCTGTTTCAAGTTATAATGAGTAAATAATACTTAAATATGGCCAGTGTGTCCCCTCCAGAGATCATCAACAGGCCCCAGCATTAGACAGCCTGGGCAGATTTCCCCTTAAGAAAGGAGACCACGAGTGTGGGCTCTCTGCGCCAAAGAGAAAGCTAGCTGCAGGCTAGGGCTTGAATGGGGTGTGGAGTGTCCCCCCCCCCCTCCAGGGGTGTAGCCAGAACTTTGTGGGCTACTTGAACTTTAACTTTGTAGCAACAGTTTGAAGAGGCACACACTATAAAGCTTCTAGAAACACATCTTATTCTACAACAGTTGTTCATTTAATGCCCCTAGTAAAGTCATAGATCGTTTTATGCCCTATAATAGCATCCTAGTTAATGATATGCCCCATATTTGAACTCTAGTTAATATTATGCCCCATAATAGAACCCTAGTTAATTTTATGTCCCATAGTAGTGTCCTAATTCATTGTATGCTCTATAGTATTGGCCTAGTTCACAACATGTCACATTATAGTGCTGCCAATACACATTATGCCACACAGTGCCCCCAAATCACATTACACCATATATTCTTCCCAGTACATATTATGTCACATTGAGGTGTCCTCAGTCAAGAATACTGCAGTGCAAGTGCCTACAGTTTATATTATGCCACATTATTGTAGCTCAGTTCATTTTATGCCACATTGTAGTGTCCTCATTTTATATTATGCCACACTGTAGTGCCCACAATTCATATAGTGCAACATTCCAGTGCCCCCAATTTATATTATCTCTCATCACAGTGCTCCCACTTCACATTATGCCACATTACATTGACCCCCAGTTCATATTAAACCATATGACAGTGCACCCCAGTTCATATTATGCTATGCTATAGTTCCACTAGTTCATATGGTGCCACATTACAGTGCCCCAGTTCGTACTATGTAACATTACAGTGCCCTCCAGTTCATATTATACCACTTAACAGTGTCCAGTTCAGATTATGTCACTTTACAGGTTCCCCATACCATAATACTATCCACTACATGCATCATTCACTGAAAATGGAATGTCACCCCATTTAGGCCTGGCAACAGGTCACACCCAATTGCTTAGCAGGCAATTCTGGTAACTCACTAGACAACTATATAATCTGTGTCCGAGGCCCCCTAATCCTTTGGGTCTCATAGCAATAGCACCTCCTGCACCATCTATAGCTACGCTCAAGCCCCTCCCCCATCCCTGTGGATACTGGAGCTGTCACTAACCCACTGAGATGTGGTAGTCAGGATTATCAACAGTAAAAGACCCTCAGGGCTCGGTATGGATGATTATTTGGGGTTGAGCATATATAAATTGTAATTACTATTCGATAGTTTACTTTGGGGGTTGTTCACATTATTATTGTAGGATCAACTTGCAGCAAAAAATAACAGTGACACAGTGGTGTTATAGTAATAGACTATACTATCCTTACTATACTGTAGTAAGCTATAATATTTGTGAGATATAAGACAGATAGCAGATATAAGATAGTATGATATAATAAAAAAAGGCAATTAGGAGTAAATTAACTACGTGGTGCTTTTCATGTGAAAACGCAAACACTAATGGGTGACTTTACCTAAGCGGCGGTTTCAAAGACGCTGCATCTTCGGCGGTTTCAGCCACTGTGTGGAAAGTGCCAATTATATTAATACATAACCAGATGTGTTTTGTATTTCATATTATTTCCGTTTAGAATACAGCAGCCGAAACCAACGAAGACACAGCGGCTTTGAAAGTGCTGCTTCATAAATTGACCCCCTAAGTTTCATACACACTAGACGAGGTTCTGTATGTACGATATTGGTGAAAGTTTTGCCTTGAACTTTCTGTAGTGCAGGACAAACGATATTGGATGTACACACTCAAGTATATCTTTAAAGATATATTTCAGTGAAGTCATCTTGCCACATCTCTGAACAGGCAATTCTTAACGATATCATCAGATTGGGCTGCATGTATGGATGACAAAAAACATCATTAACGACCTGTGGGAGCGCACATCTTTGGTCGTTCACTGCATTCACACTAAACGATATGAACTATATATCGTTGAATGATATCGTTTTCGTCCATATCGTTTATAAAAATCGTCTAGTGCAGTGGTCGGGGAACAGGGGTAAATTACCCCATTTGGGGTAAAACTGAAATTCCTGGGGGTAATGGACGGACAGCCGGGCATGCATATGAATAATTGCATGTCCGGCTGTCCGTCCATTATCGCCAGGAATGGAGGTTAACTGGCACCGGGTGCAGCGGCACACCCGCTGCACCCGGCGCCAATGACCTCCAGCCCGGCACCACAAGGAGGCTCTAAGCCGGACGCCCACTGGTAATAAGATGCTATTACCAGCGGGTGCCCGGCTCCTTCCCTGCAGCACCATGTTAGCCAGAGGCTGGAGTTCTCTTCTGAACTCCAGCTTCTGGCTCTCCCCATGCGCACTATGGGATAAACTTCATAACATCTCTCCCATAGTTCCGAGGAGCAGCCGGGCGGACAGGACGGAGGTGGATGCAGGAGCGGGGATTAAGGTAAGGTTTTTTTTTCTGTGCAAGTGGCACTACAGGGGCATAACTATGGGGGCACTGCTACGGGGGCACTGCTACAGGGGCATATGGGGGCACTGCTACAGGGGCATAACTATGAGGGCACTGCTACAGGGGCATAACTATAAGGGCACTGCTACAAGGGCATAACTATGGGGGCACTGCTACAGGGGCATAACTAAGGGGGCACTGCTGCAGGGGCATAACTATAAGGGCACTGCTACAGGGGTATAACTATGAGGGCACTACTACAGGGGTATAACTATGGGGGCACTGCTACAGGGGTATAACTATGAGGGCACTACTACAGGGGTATAACTATGAGGGCACTGGTACATGGGCATAACTATGGGGGCACTGTTACAGGGGCATAACTATGGGGGCACTGCTACAGGGGCATAACTATGGGGGCACTACTACAGGGGCATTATATGGGGGCACTACTATAGGATTTCCTTCCTTTCAAATCAAGGGGGTAACGTCGGCGTATCAAAATATATATTTGGGGTAAAAGGTAAAAAAGTTCCCTGACCCCTGGTCTAGTGTATATGCTGCTTTAGTGTTTTTGTTTTCACATGCACAAAACATGTGAACACAAGAGTGTTTATTTGTATACTTACTTATGCCTGTAATGCTGAATTGCTATGGAAAAGTACAAGATATTTTGTGGAATCATTCATATTTTCCACCCTTGAAAATAGATGCATTTGATAGCAACATTTTGAAATGATTTAGCAGTTTGTATATAAAATGACCACAAGGTGGCAGGAAAACCCCACACCACATCTTAGGGGTGACAGCATAATTTCATACCTCATAAACATATTAGCTATTCTAAAAAGTGTATGCTCAATTCAGTAGTTTTCGTTAAAAAGCAGAATTGTATTAAGACACAAGAACTTTCAAGGTACATTAAAATTACCAACAATCTTTATGTACATCTTTTGTCCAGGTGTGGCACATTTTACATTCACTTCACTCAAAATTAACCGGATTTACTAAAAACTTGTAGGTAGCATACAACAAAAAAAATACAAATACATGATTGCAACATACTTACTTCAATTATAATGTTAATTAATTATGAGAGAGTACTTTATGTACATTTTTGTGCATATTTTTTCCATTTTTTAGCATATTTAATAGTTGCATTTATTTCAATTTGCATTTTATTTATGAGAAAAAACTTGTATTGAATGAAGTATCTTATACACAGTTGAAATTGACATTTGAAATTGCAAATATGTTATGTATTATAAAGCCAAATACATGTTTTATTTCTGTGAGTTAGTTTGTGGTCTTCTGACTTAAACAAGTCTGCCAACTGGTATACGAGGTAGACACATATATGCCTGTGGTGTGTTACTTAGGTTTATAGGATTTCCATCCAGTCTGATATCTTCAAGAGCTCTTCGGGCATATGACAAATCTTTCATGTTGCAGAAAGTATCTTCATGCAGTTCCTGAATGTTGTTATCCTAAAACAGTTGAAAAAAAGTTAATTATCTTCTATGATTATATTTTCTTATCCATGTGATAGCTAATTATTGGTTCATTTAAAGTTTATTGATGTCCAGCCCTGTGGACATTTTTATAAGACCAGGGGGTTTATTAATGATATTAATTATCGGCGTGCAAACTAATAACATTCTAATTCGATGCGAGCGCCGGAGCAATTTATCATTATTCTCGGAGCAAATCAGCTGTCTCCCCGAAGTGTATCACTGCTCCGAAAGGAGCAATGAATCTTTTCACTGCTCTCTAAGGACCAGTGATGCTAGTGCGCATGAGTGACCTACAGGTTACGCATGCGCACATGAGCCCTGACGTCCGACGGAAGGACCCAGAACTCCTTATCATAGGGAAGGAGCGGGTTACGAGCCTGGAGCGGGCGCAAACACCATTTGAAGATGGCGAATGCTCTTGTACTCAAGCTCCGAAAATATAATATTTTCGGAGTTTGATGAATTCTGTTCCCATATTAGTGTATGGGGATAGCGGGCCATTCCGGTAAGCAGGAGATATCTGTGATATCTCCTGCTTTACCTTCTTGATGAAAGGTCTGCATACTTATGCTGGGCATACACTATACAATTATCTGTCAGATATCTGTCCAATCTGGCTGGTTGGAATGAAAATCTGGTAATGTATGGGAGCAAATGACAGTCGATCAAATGGTTTTAAACACTTTAAAACGGACAAAAAACAATTGTCAAATTGGTTACATTTGTGTGTTTTAACTAGGGATGTGCAGGCTCGGATAGGTTCGAGTTTGCACGTTGAGTTCGGATTTTTCCCTCCAAAAAAACGGAACTCAGAAAGAGGCTAAACGTCATCTTACATGGACGAACATCATCATTCCTGTACAAAAGTCCCTAGTTTTAACCGATATGTCTGAACGACCATTTGTGTCTGTTTTCCAGTGTTTGTGAACAAATGGTCGATTGACATTTGCTCCCATACATTAACAGGTTTTCATTCCAACCAGCCACATTGGACAGATATCTGACAGATAATTGTATAGTGGATGCCCAGCATTAGTTTTTACAATTGCAGGTGAAAATGTTAATTTAAATCAGAAGAGTCTTCCCATTGGAAGCACTCTCTCTGCTATTGGCAGTCTGGACTGGCAGTCCAATGGTGAGAAGAAACATACCCCTGAGATTGCCAGTCTGAAGTTTTATTAGCAGAATGCACTTCCAATAGGTAGACACTGCTAAAGGGAGAGGGGGGCTCACAGGATAGAGGGGGATTTTCCTGGGGGGTGGTGGGGGGGAGTTGCAACCCCCACTAGGTATAATCGACCATTACTCATAATCTATTTAATCGAAATCTAAAATACAGAATGTCGAATGTGAGACTATAACTGTACTCTATTATTATTTCATTATGTTAGATTTATTTTAATAGTGTTGACTTTGATGCTATCACTGTACAGTGGGCCTGATTCAGAGCCGGACGCTCTTTGAGAGCGCTCGCCCTCAATCAGGGCGTCCCTGTTTTTTTTTTAAAGATGGCCTCCTGGCCGCTTGCTAAGCTGTGGCTTTAGCGAGCGGCCAGGTGATGGTCGCGATCGTCACGACCATCGCGACCATTGGGGCTTGTGACGAGACCCTTGCTGTCAATCACAATCGACAGCTGCCCCGATTTGGTGTGAGACCCGTAGCGACGGAGAGCACGTCGCTGGCCGGGTCTCACGCATGCACATGCCGGAGCCGACTCAGGCGTGCGCATGCACAGTGGGGGACTATCGACCCGCTTGCGAGCGTTGTGCGCTCACAAGCGGGTCTGAATCAGGCCCTATGTCTGTTTATTTATTTATTTGTATGTATTTGGTTAATCTTGTTTTAGTGTTTAGAAGTACATAAACAAAGTAATCAAAAATAAAAAAATTTCAGGACTGGAAAGTCATTGTTATCGTTTTAGTTGTATTTTTCTACAAAGATATAATAATAGTGAATATTAACAAGATGTTAACACATAATAAATCACTGACCTGGAGATGAAGAGCCTGCAGGCTATCGGGAAGAGGTAATGGGATATGGTCCAAGTTGTTATTAGTTAAATACAAAAGACGAAGGTCTGCCATGTCCTGAAAAAAGAAAGATACAGTATTATCTCCTAATCTGCAGCACATTTAAATGCATTCTAACACAATTACCAAATACATTTTGATGACATGATGTGCGGTGTTGGTTATGGGAATGAGGAAATCAGCATACATTTCTTGCTTCCTGCTGGATTATTTGCATTAATTTTACTAAGGGACAGCAACATTGTGAGGAAACGTTTCTGAAGGCAATTCCTTAGGGGATATAATGGATGGATTTCAGAGGGACCAGTATAAAACAGGTTTTCAATGATTTATGGTGTGACCTATTGCAGTAACATTCATTTCGGAAAATTACAAATGGAAATTATGAGCTCATTGCATTGCTAAGCTCCATTGTTACTGGCGGACGACAACCTTCATTCCTCTCCCACATCCTTATACGACCTTAGCTCCTGGCTCAACATATATTTCCTTACTTCCAAATAAAGGTAACACTATATATATATATATATATATATATATATATATATATATGTATGTATATATATATATATGTGTGTATATATATATATATATATATATAGTGTATAAAGCATGTTATGTATGTTTGTTAAAGTAGTTTTCTGATTTAATTAAGCAATTAACCTCTCATCTCATGCTTAGGGTCATATGACTCATATGTAAGAATGAGTAGCAGTGGTATTGTTAAATGTTTGGTTATGTATCACACAGAGAGATAATATGTGCACTGCAATTGATGTTATAGTTGGGGCACAGTTGGCAGCAGCTCCTGTGATTACATCTGCTCAAGTCTATGATGTTTTCTAAAAAATAATTTCTTAAGTAATGTTGGTTGAAAGTCTGAGGAAAAGACATCATCATCCTGGCACCTGCGGGCACATCATAATGTCTTGTATTACACTTAAAAATAAACTTTTGCAAGTAAAGAGAGGTACAGTACACAGGCCAAGGTGTACATGGTAAAGCGTATGGTACTCTTATAGTAGTCATTGTACACCTATTTCCTTTTTCAAGTGTTTGTAACAGGCTATGGGCTATAATTACGGAGTGGCAGCTTTTAGAAGCTGCCGCTTCTTGGCTGGATTCAGGGGAAAATGTAAAGTAGTACAGTATTAACATTCAGTTTAAAGGCCAGCATGCTTTACACTGAATGTCAATGCAGTTTTACATTTCCCCCTGAAACCCGCCGGAAAGTGGGGGCTTTAAAAAAAGCCATCACTTTGTACATATAGCCCAATATTATGTTGTGGAGTAACATGGTGTATTTAAGCATTTTTGGTGGCTCATAGCCCATACCTGCCGATTTTCTGGCAGCCCCTTCCGGGAGGGTACTGCCAGGTCAGTCCAGCAGGGAGGGTGCGGGCGGCTGTAATGGGCGTAGCGGGGGCATGTCCGCATGTTTGCGTCATTGTGGCCCCACCCCCGCTTCATAATGCCGATATTACCGGAATTACAAAGCAGGGGGCGGGGTTACGATGATGCGATTTAGCGCGAATCGTGTCATCGTCACCCGGACTGCCCACTTTTACATGTGGTGGCGGGGGGGACGGCGGACGATGCCGGAGGCTTGCCTCCTCTTGCGGGGAGTCGGGAGCGGCACCCGATTTTTGGGAGGCTCCCGACAGTCCCGGGAGAGTAAGCAAGTATGTCATAGCGCAATATCCTACTCAGACACTTTGGGCCTGATTCAGAGGTGGACATGGTGTTGATACCGCATGTAAGCGACAATAGTTTCAGTCTGCGCATGCATCTGAGCCGCACTGCGCATGGTTCCCGATGGTTACTGCTGGGAGCAGCAGAATGAATTTGGAAGAGAGGCAATTTACCTGGGAGTTTCTGGGTCCTAATAGGGGGCTGGCTAGTCAGTTTGGGCATGTTGCAGCTTTTGCCGCAGTTGCACTGACACTGGCAGCCATGTTCAGATGGAGATTCTCCATAGAGCTAGTACAATGTTCAATGGTGAGACCTATGGTGCTGCCAATGGTGCATTATAATGTGCACAGTGGTGGATTAGTGCAGCCTGTGGGCGTCTCTGCACGAATCCCATTGGATGTGGCATTAGACTAAAGATGCAAAGGCAAAAGACACAGTGGCTGCTGCAATAGGGTGCACCTCTTACTGAAAGTGGAGAAAAATGTATTGTCTTTTTATTTGAAATTGTCAGAGAAATGGTTTAAATGAATTGGGTATTGTAGGGAAGCAGGTACAAGTACCTTTCTCAGATGCCATTAATACTTTTATTGTCTTTATTTATAAATACTGAGCAGTTGACTGTTAACTGACATGAAGGTGATCTGGGTGCTGGGAGACTGGAAGACCGCAAGATGAGACGCCGCTTACCCTGCCTGTGCCTGTCCTGAATACAGGACTATCAGAAATTCCATATATTGGATATCACTATATGAGTAACAGTGACAGAGCTACTTTTTTGCAACATCTTGTTTGTCTCATCTGCATCTTTACTCCTCTGAGCTTGACCTATTTTATCACCTGCTGACTACTAACACTGCTAATAGTACAGTATGACCACAAAAAAGAAAGAAATAGAGTGGCGCTTGTCAGTAAGCAGCTGTTGAAAGGAGTGTTACTCTCCTTATATGTAACAAAGTGAAAAAGATAGATAACAGCGCTAATGTGGGGCATATATGGTCTCTAGAGTGGGGTTTGAGAATAGCTCTATAATCATAAAGAATTCTATGTATAATAACAAATGGCTTGTTTAAAAAACATTTATTAGTGAATCCAATGGGTAGGGAAACTAGCAACTGAGCCCAGGTTACTGGTTTCCTTACCCATTGGATTCACTTGAAGAAAGGAATATTTGGAATTTATAATACCAACAGATCCGGACCAGCTGCTCCTCTGAATAGAGATACCACTGGACTACCTTCATTGCATGAGGATACATATACTGCGAGGACACCTTGCTAAAGTGACCAGGAATGGTAATATCTCCATCTATTTAGTATTGCTGGACATTATACCGGGACATAACCATCTTATATTTATCTCTATAAAAAGTTATTTCCATCAAAGGGTGAGACTCAACAGACAGCAGAACGCTGATCACCAGTAACTTTCTTATATAATCTGTTTTATTTTTTATATGTATGTCTTCACTCCACACCCAGGAGGTGATAAGCTATTAATGTGTCTAATAAATGTTTTTTAAACAAGCCATATGTTATTATACATATAATTCTTTATGGTTATAGAGCTATTCTCAAACCCCACTCTAGACACCATATACTGTATGTCCCACATTAGCGCTGTTATCTAATAGTACAGTATGTTATATGTTTATATGTTCATTTATATAGACTAACTAATATCTCTCAGCTTGCCAGCGGTTTACATGAGAACAATGTCTCAAATACTGTACTAACCTTTAAATGACTCTCAGCGTCCCACCAGTAATATTACTATTTTTAATGCATCCAGACAGTGGTTTTTAGATGGTATACAATCGGGAAACCGTCTGCCTTAATACCGACAGCCGGCTTCCCGACTGTCATATCCCGGCGAGGGTGAAATGTCGGGCGCCTGACATTTCCCCGACGCCGGGAGACCGGGCGCCGCGAGCGGACAGCCGCAGGGGGGAGGGTTAGGTTTAGGGTTCCCGGGGGGGTCTTAGGGTTAGGCACCCCCCCCGGGGACTTAAGTTTAGGCAGCTGGGAAGGGGGGGTTAGGTTTAGGCACTTAGAGGGGGGATTAGGGTTAGGCACTTGGGGGGGAGGTTAGGGTTAGGCACCCCTAAGGAGGGTTACGGTTAGGGGATTAGGTTAGGTTAGTTTATACTTACCTTAGCGACGAACGGGATTTCCAGCGCTGTCGGGCTTCTGCTGCCGGGAACTCTGCTTTTGTCAGACGCTGCCAGACGCTGCCGGGAATCGAACTGCCGGCCATGCGGCCAGCAGGATTTCATACCGATTCCTTTTAGATAACTTTATTAATAGAATTGTGTGCACACAGATATTTTTTCGTTGTGATATAACCATTGTCTTTTGTGCTGTTTTATATACACTGGTTACTAGTATAAGAAAGCATTACATTTGCACTTTACTCCAGCGCTCCCTCTTTTATTTGTTCTTGTTAACTGACATGGTCATATTGCCTAGATTGGCTACATGTTGGTTCTAGTGCAGTGGCATCCCTCCCCGCGGTAACACTCGGTGCGGGGAGGACTGTAGTGCGGGCAGGGAAGCCACGTTCCAGGGAAAAGGGACGTGTCCTCCCTTTTCCAGGAGCGTGGCCTCACTGCCCGAACCCCGTTTTAGTCACTCTGGGGGCTACCTCCCGGGGACTAGTCTGTATGCAGTGCCGACTCCTTCACTGTGTCAGGAGCTGAGTCTTGCACGTAATTCTACTTTGCTGCACTCGGCTCCCGGCACTTTTGTGTCACCCCTTGACGGGTGCCATCCGGGTGCGCCCCACACCCCCCTTGTGATGACACTGCTCTGGTAGACTTGTCATCACAATAGCTCACATACAGACATGTAAGTAACACTGAAGACAATGGGCCTGGTTGAGAGGTGCAGGCAGTGTTGATGCCGCTTGCTAGTAACCGTTGTTTTCAGTTCATGCATGCGTCCGAGCTATACTGCACTAACATCCGATGGTTAGCGCCCAAAGCTGCAGAATTAATTTGGATGCAGAGCAAGATAATTTTGGTGGGTGTTTCTGGTTGGTAACAGGGGGGTGGCTCACCAGACATGGGTGTGTTTCAGGCGTATCGCGGTTTGCAACTGTGTCTTTTACCATAATTGCACTAATTCTGGCAGCCATGTTCAGACAGAGAACCTGCGTCTCCACAGGACTGGTGCAGTGTTGGATGGTGTGACCAATCGTGCTTCTTAATGCGTACAGCGGTGGATTAGTACAGCACTCATTGGGCATCTCTGTATGGATCCAATTGGCTGTGACATTAGCATAAAGTAAGTGGGTATACACTTACCAATGTCGGCACCCCCGCCGGGTCCCACCGCAGACTATATTGCTGCATACACACATCGTCTAGTGTGTATGCGGCTTTATGTCTACTTCAGGGCCGTAGCTAGGGTAGTGCGGCCGGTGCCATCGAACAGGGCACCACAGGTCAGGGGACGCTGTTCGGGCCTGTCAAATTTCTGTTTATTATCATTCTCACTTGTAGCTTCCTCTTATATCATCCCCAGCATCTCCTGGCCTCCCCTATCTATTCCCTGACCCTTCCCTATGAGGCCATTCCCCTTTTTTGGGTGCATTATGTCCTTTTGAAAAATGAGGGGGGCGCCAATGCTCTTTCTGGCACAGGGCACCAAAAGGTCTAGTTACGGCTCTGGTCTACTTATACCCTAATAAAACAACTAAAATGTTCTCGGTTAAACCATCTTTAGAAATGAACAAGAAAACTCTATTTAAAGCCCTGCTACACGAGGTATACGAGTCTCTAGGATAAGAGGGTGGAAGACAGGAAAATCAAATGTGAATGCTGTTGGACTGCAATACTGTATTGTCACTGAACATTGGACCTGATTCAGACCTGCTCGCTAAGGCACGATCGCTCACTCTGAGTGATTTTTCACCCATTTGCGCATGCGTATAATTCACAGTGCGCGTGTGCAAGCCATTCGTTGCAATCTGATTTTGGTAGCTTGTAAGCCACTATCAGGTCGCTGCTTTGAGTGACAGATAGTGCCATTTGTGGGTGGTAACAGGGGAAGGTGCTTGTGAACGGTGGAGTAGATGTGCGAACGCAGGCGTGTCTGCCCACCAAAACGCTGTTTATAGGGCATGCATAATTAGCAAAGTAGCGTCATTGTACACGTCACCTGCATGTATTTCAGCCAGCGCTGATCGCTGTGCTTGCAGCAGGCTAAGGCAACCCCAAGGTCTGCGAGCAGCTCCGATGGCCCACGATGGTCCCGATTAATCCTTAATTTCCCGGAGATGACGTGTGTTGCGAGTGGCACGGGGCATCTTCAGACATTTGCGAGCGCACTTTGGCGTAGCTCGCTAAAACATAGTGGGCGTACTTACGCGAGGAAGTGTGAGCGCTTAATTGAAGTATCTGGCCCTTTTTGCCAGCAAGCGGGTCTGAATGAGCTCCATTGTTAACCTATAACAGTTGCAAAAAACTAGTTGTCATATAATTACGTTCTCTTATCCAATCATGAAACATTGGTGAAGGTTAACTCCAGCCCCGTGGTCTTTTTTATGAGACACGGGGGGAAATGTAGAAGTTTCTGATTTAAAAAAAACTGTTGAGTTTAAAGTCCCAAGAAATCCACCAAAATCACTGTCCACTCCATGCAGGTTGTAGTCAGATATAATAGTCTGCGAAAACTTGTCTGGAATGCACCAGAAAAAACTCACAGAATAAAAGAACCCCCCCCCCCCCAGCTAATAACATGGAACCTTTCCCTGTTATGGGGGTCCTGTCTTGTTATCTAGCTCATACAAATTTCTGTTACATTTTTCAATGAGCACAGTGCAAATGAATGTGAAATGGGTGACATAGATTGATGTGCAATAGCAAAATACCAGGCTCCTCTTTTTTTTTTTAAAAGAAAACCCTACAGCATATTTTTATTTTAGCTACATACTTTGAATGCCTCCTGCTTTATTCCTTTGCGTCCAAGTCTGTTCTTGCTGACATCGATGAAATTCAGAGTGTTCGGCAGTTCTGGAAGTTGCCTTACTTTGTTATCCAATAGGATGAGCTCATTAAGATGCTGCAAGTTCCTAAAAGCATCTTCATCAATTTCTGTTATGATATTTGATGTCAAATCAACCTTCTGTAATTTATCTAAAAGAGACAATGACTCAAATGAATTATGGTTAGAAACAGTGATATATCTGACATTGACATCATCATAGCTACGCACACAATGGAACAGTGGTTAGTATTATTCCCTCACAGTGCAGGAATCCAACCATGAACATATCTGTGTAGAGTTTGCATGTTCTCCCAGTGTTTTTTTGTTTTTTTTCTCCATGTGCACCAGTTGTTTTGTACTGCCGCCGGTCTGAATCCCGATTCTGGAAGTTCAACACAGGACTTAAGATAGGCATCGAAATACCGACGCCCATCTTAATCCCGACGCTGGAACACAGACAGATGCCAGCCCAAACCAGGTAAGTCTGGGGCGTCTTAGTGGTTTGCAGCAGGGGGGTTAGATTTAGGTACCATAGCGGGGATAGCATTAGGTTTTTTGGGGGGATTAGGGTTAGGCACTCCTAGGGGGCAGGGGTTATGATTAGGCACTAAGGGAGGAGGGTTAGGTTTAGGCATGAAGGGGGGAGACTTAGGTTTAGGTACTAATGTGGAGGGTTAGAGTGCAGGGTGGGGAGGGTTAGAGTAAGGCTACAAGAAGGGAGGGTTAGGGTTAGGGGGAGAAGGGGGGAGGGTAAGTATAGTTTCCAGACCCCTGTCAGGATACCAACCATTGGGATGCCGCTGACTGTATTTTGACAGGAGGCATCCCGACATCCGGGATGTAGTTAATAGACCAGCGGACGCGATTCTGCCAGTCTAAATCCCAACTACACATGCCCGACACGAGATTTGAGATAGGCGTTGAAATACTGATGCCTATCTTAATCCCGACGCCGGAAGCCCGACCCCACCATACCGATCGTCAAGAGGGTTAGGTTTAGGGTGCGGGAAGGGGGGGTTAGGTTTAGTCACCCCGGGGGGACTTTGGGGGTTGCCTAACCCTGAGTTTTACTTAAGGGAGGGTTAAGGTACTTACCAGCCGGCGTTGGGCAGAGCCGGATTTAGACATCGTAGGGCCCTAGGCAAGATACCGGTTTGGGGCCCACCCCTTGTTAGGCTCTGTTGAAACCTTGTGTAAATTACAGATAATATATATATCTATATATTTCACAATATGCCCCACAGCAGTGGGTGACAGGGGGAGGTAGAGGGTGACGGGGGAGGCATATGGTGAGAGGGTGATGGGGGGAGAGAGATAGGGGGACGGGGAGAGGGTAACAGAGAAGCAGAGGGTGACGGAGAGAGGCAGAGGGTGACGTGGAAAGGGTAACAAGCAGAGGGTGTTATTGAGAAGCAGTGGGTGACGAGGAGAGAATGGCAAGCAGAGGGCAAAAGGGAAAAGCAGTGGGTGACAGAGTAGGTGAAAGAAAGAGGGTGAGGGGCAGTGGGCGACGGGAAGAGGGTGATGGGGAGGGCGACAAGGACGTTGGGATGTCCTCCTGTCGCGCTGCTGTAGTCGGGATTTGAACCGGCGGCTAAACAGCCAACGGTATATCAATCCCATTCCCCCGACAGCTGGCATTACATACTGATTCCCAAACACATAATGGTAGTGTGTGTTTGTGTGTCCGTCTTTTAGGGTTTATAATTTGTATGCTCCACTGGGGAAGGAACTGTTGTGAATGATTAAATATTTTCTGCAAAAGTGTTTCATTACACGAAATTGCTATGTAAGTAACTGTTAATATACAGTATAATTAAGCATAGTTAATGGCAGACAGCAATGCAGTATACTGTTTTATAAGTTGATGTCATTTTAAAGCAATGTTTGTTAGCCAGCACCTCCTGCTATCTAATCGTACCTGTTAACTTTAGAAATAGTCTTGCTATGAAATCATGTTTGTTTATTCATGAAAATAAAGTTCATTTAAATGAATTATTCAATTTAAATAATAATAATAATAACAACAATAATAATAATATATTTTCTTCATAGGTTCAGTTGTTTTCCCATGTTTTTAACTACAAAGGCAAACAGTTACCTCTGCATCCACTTGACAATAAAAATTTAAAAACTTAATTTGTGACAACAGTAAAAGCTATGATGTAATTGGCATGTTTTAAATTCATACATGTCATACTCCATTTAGAAAAACTGAATGAGGCTAAATCTAGTACCAATTTGTGGTACATATACAATTAGTGATTGAATGGAAAACTTTGCAGGAGGTTGACCAGCCCTCTGAAATGTTTAAGATATATTAAAAATCAACAACTATCATATATATAAAAAAATGACATACTTAGATATGCAAAATCATTCTTGTTTATCTTGCTTATCTTATTGAATCGTAAGTAGACGTGGGTAGTGTCTTTAGGAAGAGGAGGAACTGAATCAAGGTTGTGATCATCACAGTAAACAGTAGTACGGATGCATCCACATAGAATACAGGTAGAAATGCCTGCAAAACAGAACAAAACCAGGGCTTAATATTGTAAAATGAGTACATGTAAAATTAAAGCTTAAATTATCAATCATTGAAAACAGTACAATATGCTTTGTTTACCATTTGTCTGCTGCAGCAATCCCAAACCTGCTCTTTTCAATGTCTCAATGTGGTCCTAAATCTAGGTTAAAAGGTCTAAGCAGTATTCAGCTGTGTCGGGATCCCGAAGCCGGCATACAGTATTACAAACAGTGATCTGTGCAGGCTTCTTATAGTTAAAAGCAATTAAAAAGCTAAAATTAAAAGAAAAACTGTGTGGTGCCCCCCCCCCCCCCAAATCCCTAACACGCACTGGACCTTTCAGTCTGTACTGGTAATATAAAATCAAGGGAATACCGGCATGTGGTTCCCCCTATTTTCCATTAACCAGCAGCAGGCTGAACCAGACAAGGGACTAATGCCATAACAGGGGTACACACAGCATGCGGTCCCCCTGCCATCACATAAAACCAGCCCCAAACTGGTAATCCCAGGGCTGGAACTCCTTGGAAAGTGGGGATTTCCCATCCCAAGGATCTACCAACCCTGGACTGAAAGCCCAGGGCACTGGTAAGTGGTGGTGGTGGTGGTGGTGCCGCACAGGGGTGTATCTACCCATTGGCCAGGATGGGACTCGCCAGGGGCGCCGGCCAAAGGGGGGTCGCCATCCGGCAATGCCACCAGCAGCCAATGGGTGGACTACCCAAGGGGTGATGGGAGAGACATCATGACATCTCTCCCTACCCATAGTGCAGAGCGAGAGCGGGTCCGGAGGGGTGAACAGCGGCAGGGATCAGGTAAGTTGCTTTTCTTTTTTTCTGTGTGTTTGGGTGGTTTTTTTTTTTTTGACACAGCACAGGGGGGGGAGTGTAGACGGGGGGCCCTACTGGGGGCACATTAAGGGGGGATGGCTGCTACTGGGGGCAATGCATAGAGGGGACTACTACTGGGGGCAATGCATAGAGGGGACTACTACTGGGGGCTCTGCATAGAGAGGACTACTACTTGGGGCACTGTATAGAGGGGCTACTTCTGGGGGCACTTCCTGAAATTATGGGGGGCGCCAGTCCATTACCTTGCCAGGGGTGCTCAGATCGCTAGATACACCCCTGGTGCGGCAATGTGTAAAAGATAGATTTAATATTGTTCTTTACAGTGGAAGTACAGGTCCCAGCAAACCTGCCCCAGCATGCCGGCTCTTGGAGAGCCTGGTGCTGGTTTATGGAAAATATGGGGAACCTTATGTCAGTTTTCTTCTCCCAAACTCACCCGTCACAGGCATGTCAATTATTTGGGCATGTTTTTCGGCCGCTTTTGGTCAGTGTTTGGTGTTTACAAGACCAACTGTTAGTAAATCTGGGTGCTTCTATACTCTTCTTAATTAAAGTATTGATTATGCATCCAATGTTCTAAAGTGTTCTAAATCCTGTTTTTAGAATCCTGTTGGGTCTGGCCTTAGTAAATTTGTGGTTTTGGTAGGTTTGCATTTTTTCAAAACCGATGGTTAATAAATATACTATCCCCCCAGTCTCTCCCCATCTCCCAGGCAGCAGTGATGGAATGCCCACCCCTTGCTGCTGGCCTCTCTTCTTGCAGGACAGTGAAGTCCAGTGAGAAGTGCATATGTAGTTAAGACAGAAAGACCTATTTTTCATGGTATAAATAATTTATATTTTTAAATGAATATTTTTTTATTCCAAAATTGTCAATTTGCCATTATCAAATTATGGGCCTGATTCACAACTGATCGCAACTGCGATTACGCACGCAATTGGTCGATTGTTGCGTTCTGTGCATGCGTATGCATTGCAGTGCGTGTGCGCTTACTAGCCATTGTGATCGGGACTGCGATTGCAGAGACTATGCAGACCTGTCGCGGAGTGATTGACAGAAATTGCCGTTTATGGGTGGTAACGGGTGGGTGGTTGGCGAAACGCAGGCGTGCCAGTGCATTCGAACGCCATTGCAGGGGCATGCATAAATTAGCCACTGTTATGCCATACGCAGCCTGAGTACTCACAGCGTACAATGAAGTTAGCAATTCCTGAGTAAAGTCAGAGCTTGTGCAAGTGTGCGCAAGGCTCCGACTGTTCTTGATGTAACCAATGGCTTTGCAGTCTTGCTAAACTTTACAGATGTGTGTAAGGTAAAGTGGGCGTCCTTATGTAGTGCTGCGACGGCATAGCGATCACAACGGATTATCATATAATTGCAGTCAGACTGTATACGTAATCGCAGCCGCAATCTGTAGTGAATCAGGCCTTATGTACATAATGGCTTTGAACCTGAACCAGCATAATCTTATTAAAAAATCTGCATAATTGTTAACACAAATATACTGAGTCAGGTTTAAATAGCAATTATTTACATAATTTGATTTTAAAATATCAACAATTTTGGAAAGAGTATTAGCTAGTTAAGTGTAAATGTAATCCTGCACCTACAATACCTGCTATAAAATGTGGTAATCAGAAATAATAAAATACGTGAAACATTACTATTCATGCCTGTATATTTTATCCAAAAATAATATTGCCAATGCCAATTTTGTCTTTTTAAAACTATATATTAAATAATAATTTCTATTGAACTGCATCACAAAATGTATTTCTGCCACATATTTATATAAAAAATGTTCTCAGCGTTAAACCAATGCAACACTACATACACACACACAATCACACACAAACACACAATCACACACAATCACACACAAACACACAATCACACACAAACACACACACACACAATCACACACAAACACACAATCACACACAAACACACACACATACACACACACACATACAAACACACATACACACACACAAACACACATACACACACACATTCACACACAATCACACACACATACACACACAAACACACATACAAACACAAACACACATACACACAAACAAACACACACACACACACATTCACACACAATCACACACACATACACACAAACACACTAGTGTTCTGCAGTGAATTATAAACCATCTTGTAAAATATAATCACATCTGTGTGCTCTTCTGTAACTGAGCACGAGTGACACAAACCTCCGCTTGCTTCTGGAATTTGGACTCCAGGAGACAAGGGCCCCTGTGGTGAAGAACCATCAATTAATTTTGGTGTCGATTCTTCGTCTTCTTCCGTTTCTTCTTGAACTTGTTCTGGTGAAAGAATTGGTCTATTCACGATAGGCAGCACAGTTCCAATTTCTATCTGGAAAGGAGGAATGTAAATAAATTAATCAATCAGAAAATAAGAACTACAAACCCGTTCTTTATTACCAGTATTGAAGTTAAAGAAGTAAAGTTGAACACTAGGTGTCACTGTACTACAGATCCTTATTTTCTACTTACGTAATCTTTTACACAACTGTGAACAGATGACTGGTATGCTTCATTAACTTGTACTAAGACTTAGCAAACTATTATACTTAGAAACAATATGATGTAGTACAAAAGTGAGAGCGAAACAGTACCAACAGGTGAAAACTATGATGCCTTCAGATGGAATCGGTATGAGATGCCAGCACTCGAGATCCCGGCAGTTGAAATCCTGACGTTGGAATCTCGAAAGGGTTAACATACCGACACTTGTTGATCAGTATGCTAACCTTTCCCCTCTCCCTACCCTATCCCTAACCCCCCCCCCTGTTTGGTGCCTAACCCTAATCTCCCCTCCCCAAGTGCCTGAACCGAACCTCCCCCGAGCCTAACACTAACCCACCCCCCTTAGTGCCTAACCCTCCCCTAGTGCCTAACCCTAACCTCGCACCCTAAACCTAACCCCCCTAACATCCTGATACTTACCTTCGGTATCCCGACGCTCGGGATGACGGCACCGGGCTTGTAACCGGCGTCAGGATTTCGGCGCCGGTAATATTCAAACGCATACCCTTCATAGATCAATACTAATGACATATGCTTTCTTTGCCATGACTTCTGCATTGCCTATATTAGTGGCATGCACCCCCATCTCTGATGAGTGCAGCTAAATCGTTTATTTTACAATCACTTAGTGGTATATGTAAGAAAAGGAGATATGACATATAAAAAACATTGTCTATACTTTTACATTTTACATACAACCACATGTTCTACAGTACTTTATACAGTTTTCTGCTATTATGCCCTCACAACTCTAATACACAATGAGGACAGCTGCATATGCAGTTCTGCAATCTATAACCACCACTCTATGACACAATCCTGCACACAGTCTGCAGCAAACCTCCAAACATAAAGAGATGCCTGTCATTGCAGGCTGAGAAGAGCAGTGTTCCACCACAAGAGCACTACAGGCCCATGTGAAGGAATATGCTGCAAACATATCCATAACAGCTCTGCAGTGTTTAACACCCTCTCAGGCTCTAGCATTAGTAATAATAAATTATTCACTACCAAAACTTTCTTAAATGGTGTAATGATGCGTGTTTACATTACTAAATAGGAGAACACATTAATAAGAAATGTCAGACTCTGACACACATATAAAGATGCTTTCTTCTCAATGTTGGGCCAATACCATTTTACAATTAGAATTAAATTTGTTGACCCAAGGCAGTGGTTTTATGTAAATATATCAGTGTCTAGTAAATGGCTTCTAAATTATTTTTTGAGTAAACAAGGTTTCAAGACATGTTGTTTTGTACAACACTTTAAGTATACATTATATATACTGTGTATATATACAGATGTGTCCACATACATCTATCCTCCGTGCATTACAAGTCGCATTACACATAAAGCGTGAGTGCTGTAGCGCTGAGCATCTTTCTGAATGTAAAATGCTACGTTACAGTGTCACAGACACTACCAACTCGCGCTACCAAGTCACGCCATGGCACAATGCGCAAGGAGGCTAGATGTATGTGTACACATCTGTATATATATATATATATATATATATATATGTGTGTATTTTTACTAAATGTACGCACAATACTTACCTTAAAACCAAACGGGTGTTTATTTACTAGACTATCAGCGCCTTCTTGTCTTGTTGTTTGTTTGTATATATATATATATATATATATATAGGTTTAGCTACACTATAAGCTCTTGTTGTAAGCAGTACACATGATTGATTGATATGTTTCAGTTTTTATTAGTATGTTATCTGTGTATTTTCACGATATGGCACCATGCTTATCTCGGTCCTCTGCTTCTGCTGTTGTGGCCAAACAGCAGCTGTGAACAAATGTTTGGGTAAGTGGGAGAGGAGGATGAGTGGACTGCCTGGAAGTGGGGGCTCTCAGGGCGGAGGGAATATGCAGAGTTATCCTTTTAACTCTTTGTTGTGTGACTCTCTGGATCCTTGCTTTGATTATTCTTGGCCTTTGTTCCCAGTCCCAATCTATTTTAATGCCAGGTGTCTGCAATCCTTGCACTTCTGTGTAAGGTTGGATAGAGCAAAATTATATTTAAAATATATATTAATATGCCAGGGCTAAAACATGCCAGAACAGTAGGTTTAGTCTTAGGCTCAGAGGATGAGAAGGTAGGGTTGTCCTCAGGCCAGGACAGTAGCTTGGTCTTCAGTCCTGGAGGCCAGAGAATTAGGGTTGTCCTCAGGCCTGGATACCAGGACAGCAGGTTTGGCCCTTTGGTCAGGAGGCAATGATTGGACCCTCAGGATACAAATCTTCAGGACACAGGTCACCGACTAGACCCTCAGAAAAAGAGGCAGCCACTGGACCCTCAGGATAGGAGTCATGGACAGGAATCTGAGAACACGAGGCATGATTGTACTCTCTAGATAGAGGTCAGCAACTAGAACCTCAGGAAATTAGGCAGCGATTGGACCATCTTGACAGGAGGTAGGTTTTGGACACTCAGAAAAAGAGGCAGTGACTGGAACCTCAGTACATGAATGGAATCTCAGGACAGGAGGCAAATGCTCCACACTAAGGACAGGAGACAGTATCTCTGCCCGCTTGAGAGGAGGATGCAATCGGAACTTCAAGACAGATGTCAACAATTATTGTGGCAGTCACGGCTCATGAGACTGATTATGATACTTTGAAGATCAAACATACCTTAATGACTTCGTAAAGTTTAACAGACTCTGGAAGTTTCTATCATACTCTGGTAGGTGTTGTAGTGAGGAATGCATGGATTGAAGCAAGCATGAATCAAAACTGAGCAGGACAAAAATGATCCTTCAGAGACCAGAGCAAATTAATTTAGAACCTATAATAAGGAGGTGATCAGCACTGTTCTGTATGGGTAGCAGTCTGACACATGAAAATGGACTGTTATGAATTTCCACTGATGTTTACGAGCAACAACTAGAAAGTCTTACAGATGTGCTTGCATACACTAATTCTGCAGTCGCGCTAAACAGCCCCTCTCGGCGTGCCAGCTCCCATGAGACTCTGCTAGTGCTGAACGTTTTTTAATTTATTTTTTGGCCTAAAAATGCATATTAGTCGCAATGCAATGAAACCAAGACATACCATGAGCCTGCACTGATTTATTTTATATGCAACACTTGTATATCTGTGTATGACTGAGTCTGAATCTGTATACGAGGTTCTACGATGCAGCGTCCATAGCTTTTTTTCACACCAATTTCCGTTGTGCTTCATATACATACTCAGGGTCTGAATCAGCAAGGATCGCTGATGCGATCGGGGCAGCAAGTGCGTACGCAGATTTGCTGCGGAAGTATGCAAATGACTACGATCGCAATGCTGCCGCAGCACAACATGAAGTTGCCCACTTCCCTTTTCTCACATCTGTAATACCTTGCAAGTCTGTGAAAACATTAGTACCATCGATTACCATCAGAGCCTTTGCGTAGTCACTGCAATTGCAGTGGCCGGCTCGTGCACACGCGCACTGCGATGCATGCGCAGAAGGCAACAATCAACCGGGTGCGTGCGCTTTTGCACTTGAGATCTTTGCTGAATCAGCCCCTCAGTTGTACATAGATATAAAAGTATTGCATATGAAATGAATCAGTGCAGTCTCGTAGTGCATCTTGGTCGGATCGTATCGTGACTGAGATGCATTTTCAGGCAAAGAATAAGCAAAAAAGATGTTTGGCGCTAGCAGAGTGGCACGGTACCCGGTGACTCACTTGCACCATCCATCTTCTGCTGTATGGCGCATTTAGGATAGGTGTATGAGGACACATCTGTACCTCACCTCACCCTCAGATGGGTGGACAGGCTGATTAAGAAATGCACCAGAAACTGTAGCTGTTGGTGGATATGATATTCAGAGCAGTGAGCTGATCTGTACTGTAGGAGTTGTAAGACAGACATTAGACTGTTGCATGGAAATAAACCTTTGTGATGCAGTCACACTTTCTGAAAGCAGAAACTCAAAACTCCTTTATTCCTCTTTTTATTTGATGGGAAGACAGACTGATAAAGCATTGTGTCATAAACTATAGCTGCTGGCTGTGCTAGACTATCGGTACTGGGTGCAATTATTTAGATTCAGCTTGGATCGCAGTTGCTAATATGCACGCAATAGGGTGATTGTTGCGAGATGCAGCCGCTGCGATCGGGACTGCTATGCAAATCCCATTGCACAGTGATTCACAGGAAGTACCATTTGTAGGTGGTGACGGGGGGTTGGTCATGCGATGACAGGCATGCCAGTGCATCTCAACGCCATTTCAGGGGCCTGCATAAATTATCCACTGCTAAACACAGCGTGAGGTTTCATAGCATGCGAGGCTGTTAGCAATTTCTGAGTAAGGTCAGGGATTGTGCAAGTGTGTGTATGCGTCCGATGGTGCATTGTGATCGCAGGTAACTACCTTGCTATCGCAGTTGTACTACGTACGTGCATAGCATTGCGATCCGTAGTGAATCAGGCCCAGAGTCTAAAGTAAAATCTACCAAATCTTTTAGCAAAGGATTATTCTGCTTCAAAATAGTAGTTACCCAGACGTCCCCTCTGAGATCTAACAGAAAATAGCTTACTTCTGATGAAGAGAATTCAAACGTTCTGTAGGGTGACCTCCAGGACATCAAGGTAATAGGTGATTCTGCTGTTCAGTCTCTAGGTAGGGGTGGGCAATAAGTGCCCCCCCAGGTGTTGTAGAACTACACATCCCAGCATGTCCTGCAATAGTTTTCCTATTTGGCCATGTTAAAACTGTGGCATGCTTTGTACTTCAAGAACAGCTGTAGGGCCGCTTATTGCCCACCCCTGAAAGAGTGAGCATTGCCTCTTACTAATATACAATGCAAAAGTGTTTAATTCATACAATTAAGCATAGAATATAGATGTTTGCACAGACAGGAATGATTTGTACAACTTTGGGCATGAAAAGGTAGTTTATTTTCATGGGAGTGAAAAGTTCCAATAGTGACAGATTAAATTAGTTGCACACAGAAATACATGAAGAAAGTATATCCAAAACTGCAACTGCACATTTGTGTAGGATCAAACTGTTTGCATGGTCAAGGGAAGACATTGATGACTCACATCTGAGTCTTTTATTATTGTTTTTAAAAATATATTAATAATCATTTTAAAAAGGTTAGTGTGCTTTCCTGTTATAGACAGCCTGTGCTAGACGGCCTGTGCTAAACAGCCTGGGATGGTTTCTACTTAAGAATACTGACATTTAGTGTGGGGTTTTCCTTGCTAAATTATTTTGAAATTCTATTGAATGCCTCCAGTATGTCTGCAGTTCAAAACATGAGTTTAAAAAAACTAAAGATGTTGCCTATACAGCCGGATATGGTTACATTAAATAGTGTTTTGATAACATTAGTGTTCAAGTTATGAATATGAGTTTGATACATTGAAAACTTGAAAACTGTTCTATACAATGTAACCATTTAAGATGGAACATATTCAAGCTGGCTCTAACATGCTCAAACCTACAACAATTTGCATTTTTTTGTGTGTATGTAGTGTAATGTTTGAGATTTATTGAATGTTTTTCAACTTTAGAGATGGTTCAACATCTCATTTCAAAAACAACTTTGAAACATGTTAGCTCTGGTAGAGGAAAGTGATGTAGTAGTTTATAAAATAATCCTATAATTTCTAGGAATGGTCATGTATAGTACAGTCCCTGATTCAACAAGTTCCTTCTGTCCAACACATTTGAAGTATTATTATAATATGATTAGCAGTGGTCGCACCCCCTTGAATTATGCAAAACAGTACTTTGTGGCTTACATGCCAATATACAGACCAGAATATATATCAATCTGCATAACAGGGCGCTGAATATTAAAGGCAAATAATTTAACCCTATTAAAGGCTAGAGGCAAAAACAACCACCCCCTATAAAATCACAGGTGTTTACATACACTATGTAGACAAAAGTGGGTTAGCGAAATGCATACCATGCATTCCATTGCACATGAGTTCCAAATGGCCACTAATGTGGCGATTTCGACAAAAACACTTCGTAGGGAAGCCCATGCACTTGAAGTTCTACGGAAACAATGAATGTTTTTATCAGTAAGACAATGCCATCTGTCATGTTTCCAGGGCAATGCTGGACTGGTATACAGGGAATCCGGTAACCTGGATGGACTGGCCAGCTCAGAGTCCAGATCTTAACCCCATTGAGAACCTCTGGGCTAAATTGGAGCAACAGGTGCATTCTAGGCTGACTTGACCTGCTTCAGTGTCACAGTTGGTCACTATACTTAAGGTGGAATAGCAACTCATGCCGCCTGCTGTTGTCCAGGAACTTGTGGACAGTTTGTCAAGAAAGGTGTCTGCAGTAATCACTGCACGTGGTGGACCTACAAAGTACTGACGTCAATACAATCTAGTTGATCTATTTGCTGTCAGTGTCCAATAACTTTTGTCTTTTGTCTAGTATATTTATCATTATTCTGATGAGATACCTGGGTAACACTTCTTCCCTATGATGGGAAAGAGAGAGAATTAAGGGAGAGGGAGAAAGATGAACAGTATTAAACAAGACTATGCCAGTACAAATATAGTCTTGTTCAATACTCCTTCTCTCTCCCTCTCTCTTAATCCCCCCCCCCACTCTCTCTCTCTTACTCTTATATAATAAAGGACTCTGGGAAAGGACCAACTGTAATTATTTATAATGTACCCAATGGGCCTCTATTTCTACATCATAAAATAAAATCTAGCATCCTTAAACTTCTGGTGTATCATAGTATATTTAAAAATCTCAAATGCAATGTAAATTAAGCTTCAATTTATTAAACCACAATCACCAGCAGAGATGTATTATAACTGATCCAAACTAAATGACTAGCTCAAGTAAAATAAATTACACAATTACTCAGATAAGTCTTTGGCAAGGGGCCCAGGTATAGCAATATGTCTATGGGCCTGATTCATTTCGGATCACAAGTGCAACAGCGTACGCAGATTGGCCGATGGTACGTGCTGCACATACATATGCACTGCAGTGTACGTGCATGAGTTAGCATTGCGATCGCACTATGATTTACTACGCAGGTACAATAGCATTGCAGACCAAGGGATGGGACGTCAGTGTTTGGGGGTGGTGACAGGGGAGTGGTTGGAGAAACGCAGGCTTGCCTGTCCATTTGAACGCTGTGGCATGGGCGTGCATAAATTAGCCACTGCGATGGCATACGCAGCCTGAGTACTCACCGCGTGCAACAGGGTTATCAATTTCAAAGTAAGGTCAGACCTGTAGTAATTGTGCATGAAGGGCCGATGTTACTCGATGTTCCCGATGTTCCCAGTTTTTTGAAGAATAGGAAGCAGCAGGTGAGGTGGGGGAGGTTTACATATAGTGGTCTGATAACTAGTACAGGGGCCCCTCAAGAATGTGTCCTTTCGCCTCTGCTGTTTTCTCTGTACACAAATGACTGCACCTGTAGTGAGCCATCTGTGAAACTCCTGAAATTTGCGGACGACACTACGATTATAGGCCTTATTAAGGACGGTGATGAATCCGCTTATAGAGAGGTTGAACAGCTGGCCCTTTGGTGTGGTCAGAATAATGTGGAGCTAAATCCACAGAAAACAGTGGAGATGATAGTGGATTTTAGGAGACAACCGCCTTCGATATCTCCTGTTGTTATTAGCGATACAGTGGTGTCTGTGGTGGATTCCTTTAGGATTTTGGGTTCAGTGATTTCACGGGACCTAAAATGGGGAACTAATGTGGACGCCAGTGTGAAGAAGGCTCAGCAGAGATTGTATTTCTTGCATCAGCTTAGTAAATTTAATTTGCCACAAGAATTGTTAGTTCTTTTTTATTCAACAATAATCCAGTCTGTTCTTTGTGCATCAATTATTGTTTGGTTCGGTTCTATTACAGAACGAGAGAAGAACAGACTACAGAGAGTGGTTAGGGCTGCGGAAAAAAATGTTGGTATTGATCTCCCCTCTCTTCAAAAATTATATTTAACCAGGATTAGTTGGCGAGCTGGTAACATTGTGGCAGATCATGCACATCCAGGCTGTCATCTGTTCCAAATGTTACCCTCTGGTAGGCGGTGTAGGTCACAATGGGTAAAAACTTCCAGACATTTGAACAGTTTTTTTTCCACAGGCTGCTATTGTGTTAAATAGATGAGGAGTGTAGGGGGTGGTAGGGGGCTGGCATTGTGGTATGATTGATTGGCATTGTTGTGAGTTTTATAGGAGAGTGTTAATCTGAAACTAATTCCTTGTATATTTATGTATGTATGTATACTTGGCCAATAAAGCTGAATCTTATGTATACACAGGACTGAAAGGTATTACGAATTTGAGATCGTGGTAGTGGGCGTCTCTATTCTGGCTTTGTGACAGTTTTGTGATTGCATTCATTAGCATATATTTTGCAGGAAACCTCAGTGCATAATCGCAGCCTCATTCGCAATAGCGATACGTAATGAATCAGGATCTTATCGCCATTTGTTAATGTGACAAGTTAGACACATTTTTTCATAAAAAAAGGAAAATAAAAGGGACCCCAAAGAGGCACAGAATAATTAAATCATTAAATGAATTAGCAGCTCTGTTTGAGGAGTGTCAAACCTCAGATGTTCCTAACATAAGGATAAATAGCCACAAAGATAACACACAACGCTTAATATAATGTTAAATATATAATATATAGAGAGTGAAATGAAAGTTAGGAACAATTTTAATGATATAAAACAATTATAATTAAAATGCAGGATCAGAACATGTGTAAGAGTATACAATCATACAACATATGCAGTGTAAAGATAGGAGCTAATGTGGTATTTTGATCAGTGCGGACGGGTGTAGATGCGAGCTGGAGTCCAACTTGAATGCCCTCCTGAGTGGAGGTCTCTTAGCATGCTTGTATTTAGCTCGAAATATAATCCACACTGAAACTTTGTATGGTGTATATTTTTCCTTTGTTATATTGCTATAGAGTAACAAAGTTTGTTACATCTTATATAGAGACTGATAATGTTACAAATGTTTCCTGTTCAGTGACCATGGAGCACAAAGGGTCTCAGGGCCTGATTCAGACCCACTCGCGAGCGCATAGCACTCGCAAGCGGGTCGATGGTGGGGTACAGTGCACGCGCGGCGCACGCATGCGCAAGCCCCGGAGCGAGAGAGAAATTCTCTTGCTCCGGGACTCACTACAAAAGTAGTGAGTTTTGTAGGCGGGGCGGGTGGGTGGCTACACAAACTGACGCGTTCCCGAAGGAACTCCTGCCGTTTGTGGGAGGCACCACTGACATCACCAGTGATGTCAGTGGAGAGCTTCCTGCTCTGTTAGAGCAGGAAGCTCTCTGGGGCTTGCGACGGACGAGACCCTACCACAAGGGACTCATCGCAAGCCCTGATGGTCCTGATGGTTGTGACCATCACCTGGCCACCTGCAAAAGCTGTGGGTGGTCACCCACAGCTTAGCAAGCGGCCAGGAGGCCAAAAATAAAAAAACACTCTGATTCAGAGCGAGCGCTCTTAAAGAGCGTCCGGCTCTCAATCAGGCCCTCAGTTTCAGCAGCATGACCCCAAACTACAAGCCCCTCACTGAAAGTATCAGGGATTCTTCCCAACGCCCATGAGCTGTGAGGGTTAGGTTAATTAACAGAAATTTGACTTTCTCTGCCATTTTAGGAGAAATCCTAAAACTTCAGTTAATTTAAATGGGTGGAAGTGTGAACTTTGACATTATACATTAAATGCTGTTTTCCTTATTCTGAATCTCCTTGACGCTAATGTAAACTAAGATAAATGTAAAGCTTTTTGCTTGAGACTCTCCAATGGTTGAAGCCAAGGGTGAAGCTATGTTTTCTTTTACCTGACACAAAGACTCAGCTCAAGGGCCCCACACATACAAACACATACCCAGTGGTCAATGTGGAGATTTAGAAGTGGGGTATGGAAGATGTAGAGGCCTTCTAAAAATTAGGAAATGAGCAGTGAAACATGACAGGACATATTACGAGGAGAGTGGGCAGGTATGAGACAATGGTGGTAGAGGCCCATGAGATCTTACAATCTAGAATGAGAGGTAAGTATAATTAGAGGGAGGCTATGCAGTCCATTTGGGAAACTGGGGATGGGGCAGCTTAGAAGTCAGTATAGCAGAAGTGTAAGGAAGTGGTAGCTAAGATAAGAAGAGGAGTTGAAAGGAGGAGCAGGAAGGGAGATAGAGGTTAGAAGAAGTCAGAGATGAGTAATGGTGGGGATGTTGGGAAAGGAGCAAAGTGGCAAAGTGAAAAGCTACAAATGCAGCAGAAGTTGGTAGATTCGGAGTTAAGTGGGAGTATTAGGAAGATAATAGCGAGTGTGAGAAGGTGTAGACTATAGTGGAATTGTGGGTTGGGTATACTTCATAGTAACAGTATAGTTGATTTGTGGTGCAGAGGTAAGAGAGTAATGTGTTGAGAAATATAATAAGATAATAAATCAGTAATAACACAATTATAATTCCAATAGAACAATGATATGAAACTGATGTAAGTTAATTTCAAATAGCTGCAGTGAAGAAATAAAGTTCATATCCCAGCTAATCTATGTTAATGGCATACAGCTGAAATGCAGCAAAACCCATGTGGCCGGCGTTAAATCATACCGCTCTATATGTGCACAATGTTCAAGCAAATTACAGAATAAGAATCTAAAATGCAATGCAGGAAAGAAAGTTAAGCAACCTAGTAGATAAATATAGATAACAGGAGATAATTTGTTTTTTATGTTTGTTGCACATTGGGCATTTAGGGATTCAAGTTAATGTGTTGAGTGGATACTATATTCTGTCATACAAGGTACAGTGCAAACATACATGGCAGTGGGAAGGGGGCAGTTACAGTTATACTAGCTCAGTGCTTCTCAAACTTGGTCCTCAAGAGACACAAACAGTGCAGGTTTTAAGGATATCTATGCTTGAGCACAGATGACTTAATTAGTAGATTTTTCATTTTGATTTAACCACCTGTGTATTAAGCATGGATATCTTTAGAACCTGGACAGGGTTTGAGAAGCACTGTGCTAGTAAGGGAATTGGCCGAAAACTGGAAACAAAACATAAAAACAGATCAACTGTAAAATGTTCTTTGTTTTGAAATGAAAGCTTGTTGTGAGAGGTAATAAGAAATTGATTCCAGCGCACATCGCACCGCCTTCCCAGCCAGCTATCCTGCAACACAGCCAAATTCAAACCAGTGACTGTGATAACTGACCTACAGTATAAATTGTTGAGTGAGACAGACAGAAAAGTCTAACTGGATGCAACATCATGGCACAAATAAAACTTTGATAAAATGGTACTTACTATAAAAAAGTGGACACATGGAAATAAAAAACTACCAAACAGTATCACAGAGCATTGCAGGACTAATTATGGTCAGATACATTGTAAAGAATTGTCAATTATGCCAATTAGTTGAAAACTTGGCCTAAATTCATGGCCATAGGGAGGGCAATGTGGCTGGCGCCACTTACAGGGTGGGATCCCCTGGGGTGAACCCGCCATATTCACCAGCCGCCGCAGCCTGCCCTGCCCCGCCTTTCACGACTCCAGCACTGTGTGAGGAGGGACTCCCACAGTGCTGTGTGAGGAGCTGTGGGACCTGTGCAGCCACTCATCCGGTAGTTTCCCAGTGATACCGGCATCCCGATTACCAGCATCCCAACGGTAAGTACTGGGGTTAGGGGGAGGGTTAGGGTTAGACACTAGGAGGAGGGTTAGGGTAGGGAGAGGGGGAGGGTTAGGTTTAGGCAGTAGGGAGGGAGGACTAGGGGTAGGTAGAGGGGGAGGGTTAGGATACTGACAAACTGGTGTTGGTATACTAACCCTGTTGGGATGCAGGCGTCAGGATTCTGACCATCAGGATCCTGACCCAACCTGTTTTTACTACCACCCTAAGCTTAAAGGCCTAGGGTTAGTTAACAATTTGAGAGAGACCCAACACAAATTCTTTTTTTTTAGTTTACAAATCTTTACAAAAACATGTCAAACTTCTGCGTTTTGACCCCCCTAAACCACCGGCAATGTCTATTAGTTTTAAAACTTCTGGAAATCTGCCACCTATTAAATTTAGCCTCTTGATTTGTACACTATGGGGCTGATTGAGAGTCCGATGCTGCTGCCACCACTTTAACATTTTTTTCCATAGTTGCCTGCGAGTCTATGCTAATGCTAGAATCAGTCCTTTCCCTGGTGTGCAAGTGTGCATCTGAATGCGCAAGGACTGAGATGCCCACTTTGAGTATTCCACATGGTGCATCTTTAGAGGCCGTTGGTCACATCGAAACTTGCACCAGTCCCATGCTAGGTGCAGATGCTTTGTAGATGCATGGCCACCACGGTGAGTGATTAAGCATCTAGGAGCATGATTCAGAGATGGAGACAGAAGACATTGCTACTGTGTGTTTGGACACCACAGTGATATGCTAATGCAATAGGAAGCATCTGAAGGAAAATACACCTCCTGTGAGCATCTGCGATCCTAGTATTGCATCTGAAGATGCAGCATTGGATCAACATCGCAACCATCCATTGTAATGTTTCCAGCAACGCCCATCTGTGTCTGCTGAATCTTACTCAGACTGGCTGCCTCCTGCCCTCTTATAGAGCCAGGAAATCTGCATCCTCTGACGCAAACCCTGACTTCTGCACTCTCAGGAAACGGGGATGACATGCAGGTCGACACCACCCCCTTCACACCCCCAAATGGCCGCAGCATGTCAATCATTCTGCAGTTTGGGGACACTGCGTGCGATCAAACAGGACTCCTACTGCACATGCGCAGAATGGGTCCCGCACAAGCGCTCCGCCATCGGATATGTACGTAAACCATCAGGTTTACGTACATCTCTGAATCAGGCCCTGAGTTCGGTACCAGTTCAGCAACACACCTGCAACACTAAGTACAATACAAATAGAGAAGGTGGCACTAAAGCAGGACTTGTGTATGCAGGACAATCCATAATCCTTTCAATTTATGGATGTAACATATGCAGTAATTATATGCACGTGATATAATGGCCAGGGCCGGATTATAGGAGGGGCGAGCGGGGCAGTCGTCCAGGGGCCCCCACACCTTGGGAACCCCCACACTGACGAAGATAATGACTGGAACTTGGCCACTCACCCCAAAGCATCACAGCAGTGACAGTCTCACTGCCTCTGAGATTCACCCGACAGTGGCTGTATGGAAGCCCCGCCCCCTTGTTGACAATGCTGAGATTCGCGGGTGCACGAGTAGGGGGCGGGGCTTAATGCAGTGAAGTGCCTGCCCCATCAGAAGGTTGATGGGTTGCCTGCTCCTGCTGCAAGAGGTTTGTGTGTGAACTCCCTTCCTCCATCTCTCTGACCCCCTCTGTCCCCTCCTCCCTCTCTCTCCCTTCCTCTATCTCTCCCTCTATTTTCCTCTTTGTCTCCCTCCACATCCCTCTCTGTCTCACTCCCTCCCCCTCTCCCCTTCTCCTTCATCCCTGTCCCTTCCTCCCTCTCCCCCCTCCCCCATCTATACTGTATATATACTGTTTCTATATCTGTATCTATAAATATATTTATATATATATATATATCAATTTATATATCTATATATCTATCTATATCTATCTATCTATCTATCTATCTATCTATCTATCTATATATAATCAAAATATGTCCACACTCACGTTTTTGTAGTCGAAAATTGCTGGGGTAGCTGCCCAAAAGAGACCTTCAGGTCCTGTGTATAACCTTTGAAAAAAGGGGTGCACTCACCAGTCTTCTAAAAAAAGTCCTTTATTCCAACAATTAAAAGTAAATACAGGATCCTGTATTTACTTTTAATTGTTGGAATAAAGGACTATTTTTAGAAGACTGGTGAGTGCACCCCTTTTTTCAAAGGTTATATATATATATATATATATATATATATATATATATATCTCCCCACTGTAAATCCTGCATTTTACTCTGGCAGTGGCCATTTTTTTTTATGGGGCCCCCACAACTTAGTTGCCCCAGGGCCCCCACAATCCTTAATCCGGCCCTGATAATGGTGTGCTACTCCAGGACTAATAAAGCTATGTATTCACTACCACAGAAAAGTAGTCCTTTCAACGGAGTGTACACAAGTGCTGCATAGTTATAGCAAATAGAAAAAATATTTTCTTTTAAAATGTTTTTTAATATCCACTTTGTGGTCACACTAGTTAAAATCAGTGAAATAAAAAGACAATTAAGGCTGTAATCTGTCATTTTTTTATCCCATCAGGTATAGTTATGTTAGTGACACAATCCCAATGTTACAGTAAATATTGTATTCAATGATCTGATATGTGTCTATGGGAATTATATTATATCCATGCACAAGTGGACTTCAAATTAAAAACTATTTTATTGTAAGTCATGACAATAAGGGAAATGTATAACCTTTTTATATTTTTATTTGGCACATAATGACACTCAATGTGTTATAACTTATACTTTGAGCTGATCAATTGTTTAGAAATTGCACAGTAACATTCCATATACTACACTTAAGGCCCCCATACATTGATGGATTGGTACAATATCGCTGCTATATCGTACCATGTGTGAGCATGATATCAGCCTGTGTCCGATCCCGTGGGGTCGTACATCGCACCTCCAGATCTTACTGCATGTTCACTTGATCTGGGGTTATGATGTACAATCCCATGCAGCGCTATGCGGCTGGGGAGTGGGTGCAGGCAAATCGGGATGTCAGCCACCCGATCGCTCCGTGTGTGTGGACCGCCCGATATGTCGGCCGTCTGATCGCAAGTCGCATTGCAAGGTGCATATCGCACCATGTATGGGGGGCCTTTAGATTTAGCTCTTATCTGCAGATCTTTGTTACAGTGTATGACCTTTCAGAGTGTGGCAATCAGATTAATACAATGAACAGTATCGTACTGAGTTATGCAGTGTAGATTGAAACTAAGGGGGGAATTCAATTACGCACAGTAAATAACTACCGGTAATAATGGGGGGTGGCCTCGGGCTTTAACGCCTGGGGCTATTCAATTAGCCTCCCACAATCGCCCGATAGCCTTGTTAAAGCATGTAAAACACGTGTGTTAACATGGGTTATCAGGCTATAACGTACAGGATCCGTGGTAATTTCACAACTCAGTCACAGTCAGTAAGGAAAGTTTTGGTAACACTTTCTGTGTTACATAAAAGTGAAGATTCTTTGGAAACCACGTACTGTACAAGTTTAGTGAAATTAAGAAATCAGCTTTGGTCAAGACTGTCGGACATCCACTGGAACACTGAACAGTACATGACCCACTACAGATGAAGTGTCCCAGTGTGAAATCATAAGAAAGAAAAATTCATTTGCTGGATGTCAAAATCTTGGTGTGTCATTTTTATTGCTTGTTGCTTCTTAATGAACATACCAAGATTATCTGTATTGTTACATACATACACCCTAATTAGGGGAGCCCTGACACCCACTTATACAACCCTATAGAATGTTTTAATTAATCAAGAACTAACAGCCTAAAACTAAGAGTCTAGCAGAAAAAAATATATTACTAACATCCTTCTCCAACCAGCAAAAAAGAAATAACAGGCCTCAGGCCAATACAGGCGCTTTAAGTCAGAGTAACAGGCTATTACAAAGAATTGATAAGTAATAATGGATTAATAATTATCAATTTAACTAAGCATCAGAGCAGCGGCACAAACACATGGCAGTTTGAAAGAATATAGCACATCTATGAAACACCAGTGGCAGACAGGATGGCAGTTCAACAAACTATACTACCCTATAGACTGTTTTCATTGATTAAGAGTTAATAGCCTAATAAAAATAAAATATATGTAATATATTACCAACACACTTCTCCAAAGTCGCTTATTTAGAGGCTGGTGGTAGCAGCAGAATAGTTAAATAAATAATAAAAATGCATGGGTTCCCCCACAAATCAATAACCAGTCCTGGACCTCTGAGCCTGGCATTGGAAAATAGGGGGAAAAATAGCATGGGCTGAATCAGCTGGGGGGATAATGCCATAGCAGGGAAGCACACAGTGTGGGGTCCCTATGCCATTACATTAACCAGCCTGAAACTAGTCAGTCCAGGGCTGGAATTTCTTGGAAAGTGGGGACCCCAAAGGGACCCCTCCCGAGGAACTACCAAGCCTGGGTTGAATGCCCAGGGCTATTCTCTGCATCCCTAGTGGTGGTGTATGCAGGTCTAATGGTTAAATAATAGATAATAATATTGTTCATTGTAGGCAGACTGCAAGTACCAGCAATCCCACTCCAGTATGCCAGCACGATTGTGCCCTTATATTAAGGCTGAATCGAAAAAAACTGAATTCTCCCATAGAAAATTCCTGAGAGGGGAGTATGGTGTTTAAGGGGCTACACCTCAAAAGTTATTGGATGTACCTAGCTGAAATTTGGCTTGTACAGGTAGAACTGTCGCTCGGTGCTGCATGCCAAATTTGAAGGCAAAAAAAAAAGAGTAATTAGGAGTAATCTAAATGTCCAAATGTCAGTTTTTTCTGACACTCTCAGTTAGGACCACTTTTCTGCTGTGATCTATGAGGAATTTTTGGGAAGGCATAAGTCAGGGTACCGATGAATTTAGACTTGGGGTTTGCTTTATTAGGTAGCTATAGTTCCAGGATAGGGCCTTTTGGGTTTCAAGTAATTGAGAAAGTTAAATTTTTTAAACTATTACCTCACAAATGTTCCATTATATAGATAGGGAGCTTCAACTTGCTGTGCAGCCTCAGTAGGTTCCTCCAGCAGAGGATTTACTGTGGCTTCACTTGGGTGCACAAAGATGGCTATCCTTTGCAGGCGTCAGCGATGGTGGGACCTGGCTGAGGTAGCGGGCGTTAACGGTGGCTGGAACATAGCATAGTTAGCGGCGGGGACCTGGAGCGGGCATCAGTAGCGGCAGTGGGACCCGGCCTAGGTGTGAGCATTAGCGGTGGCAGCGGGACCCGGCTTAGGTGCGGGCATTAGTGGGACCTGGCTTGTGTTGGCGACAGGCCTGAATTCGAGAGGATCCAGTCCTTGCCAGACATTCTGCAGAGTTTGGCAGAGGTGCCCATTTCAAAAATTTCGCCTTAGTGCCATTTTTGAAATTAACACAAGATCTATTGAGCATGATATAATGATTTGCATATTCATTTGATCATGTGTGATAGCAGACAGATGCAGGCTCAGATCCGGGAGATCCATAATGCCTGCATCTGTGTGTAAAAAAAATAAACACAGATGCACGGATGGGATCGGTGAGACCTGTCTGTACTGCTGTGTTTAAAAAAATAAAAACCTGTGTAAATATATAAAAAAATGACGTGCCTCCCATCCAAAAGAACAACCTTGACCGGGCTTTGGAGACCAGTGCTAGTTGTGCTAAATACAGGGGACAAACAACGTAGGGGACCCCTGTATTAAGCACAACCGGCAACAGGCTTTTCAGAACCAGCTCTGGTTGCCAATATACAGGGGACAAATGATGTAGAGATCCCCTGTAAATAGCGCAACCAGCACTGGGCTTTGATCCTGGTTGTGGAAATACAGGGGAAATAATGTGTATGGTTCCCTTGTAAATTCCAGAACCATCACCAAACTTTTTCTAGTGGGTGAGTAATGCCACAGCCAGGAGAACCCTTTCATTGGGTCCCCCAGCCAACGCAGTACCCCTGGCCGCTAGTTAGCCCAAGCCGGGGATCCCTGGGGAGGTGGTTGTGGCAAAACTCCCATGATAGAAAGGGTCCGGTGCTGGTTATGGTCAATGCAGGGGACCCTACACTTTTTGTCCCCTGTATTTCCAAAACCAGGACCTGCTCAGCCGAGCCCAGGGCTGGTTGCACTAAATATGTATTTTGTTCCCTGTATTTTGGCAGACAGGACTGGCTCTGAAAAGCCCGGTGCTGGTTGTGCTTAATACAGGGGACTCCTACGACGTTTGTGCCCTGTATTTTCATGACCAGGACCAGCTGTGAAAATCCTGTGGCTGGTTGTGCTTTCAGGAGGGGGGGACACTCCATTTAAAAAAACAGATGCATGAATGGATCTCACTGATCCGTCCATGCATCTGTGTCTTATTGATTTTTTTCCTCTCAGGCGCATCCCGCACAGATCACACTGATCCGTGCTTGCTTCTCGGAATAATTTTTTTACACAGATGCCTGCATCACAGATCTCACAGATCCGTGCATGCATTCAGCTATCTTTAGATCTTACACGATAGTTCTTATGTCAAAATGTGCTGTTTAAGAACCATACCGTGTCCTGGAGTACCAGGGAGAGTTGAAGGAAAATTGTTCACAATATTGCATCGTGAGCACATTGTTCTGTGGTTAGTGGTCTTAAGAAGCAGTTCAAGGCTGGGACCATCAGCGCCATTGAGCCCCCTGTCCCCTGCTGCTGCCCCTGTCTACTGCCCCACTGCTGCCACTGTTCAGCACCCCGCTGCTGCCCCTGTGCACTGCCCCACTGCTGCCACTGTTCAGCACCCCGCTGCTGCCCCTGTGCACTGCCCCACTGCTGCCACTGCTCTGCATGCTTGCAGTCTGTCCCCCCACAGCCGTCTCTCCCTCTGCACCCCTAAAATACCTCCTGTGTGCTGTCCCCTCCACCACCAGCACTAGTGTACCATTTTGTTGCCCTTCTCCCCTGCAGGTGGTCCAGTTTGCTGCTTCCATCCAAGATGGTTAATAAGTTATAAAAAAGCAATGAAATTCCACAGACAAAAAAACCTCACAGTTTCACATGTCCCATTAAGGCTTCTAAGACATAATCTGAAATTTCACAAAACCTACTGAATTTCTGCCACTCAAACTTAAAAAAGCAAAGAAATTCCAGTCATTAAGGCTGATGCCTTAATGGACGTGTTCCTTACACAATACAGATATGGTATGCCATCACTCCCTGTGGTTAACTGCAGAGTTAGCACTCACAGAGTGAGATTGCTGTCAATCACAAAATGGTGGAGCTGCTAATTCACAGAATTGTGTGCTCATTGGAATGCACACATGCAGTCTATGCAACAGAGGTCTGAGCAGAAGTTATGGCTGTATAGGTGGGATAAGAGTGGTGTGCATGGGGGCAGGAGACAGAGCGGAGTAGATGTGGGAGACAGCAAGGCATGGAGAGGGGGAAGATTAAGCAGTAGAGATGGGGGAAACCAAAGTGATTCAGATGGGTGGAAAACAGTGGTGCGGATGGGGGGGGGCAAAGTGATGCAGATGGGTGGAAAAGAGTGGTGCAGATGTGGGGAAGACAGAGTGGCATGGTTTGGGGGACAGAGCAATGTGTATGGAGTGGTACAGAGTGGCATGGACGCGGGAAGAAAGAGCAGCGCTGATGGGTAAAGACAGATTGGTGCGAACAAGAAAATACAGACTAGCACAAATGGGAGAACACACAATAGTAGGGATTGGGGAAGACAGATTGGTGCGGATGGGGGGGCAGAGTGGTGCAGGTGAGGGGGACAGAGTGGCATGGTTGGGGGGACCGAGTGGTGCTGATGGAGAAAGAAAGAGTGGCACAAATGAAGGGAAGACAGAGCGGCATAGCCGGAGGGAAGGCAGTGATGCAGAGGGAAGGAATAGAGTGGCACTGATGCAGGAAGACAGGGCCGTGCATATGGGGAAAGACAGATTGGTGCGGATGAGGGAATACAGACTAGTACAGTTGGGAGACCACACAGCAGTAGGGATTGGGGAAGATACAGCAGCATGGAGGTGTATAGGGGAAGAAAGTGTACATGCATAGACAGAGTAAAATAGTTTTAGCAATTAGGGAGCTGAATGTGTATTCTGAATGATATAGATGTATGGAGTGAGAAGAATGTTGCAACCCAGTGGGATTGTTGTGGTGACTGAATGGGAAGATTGTGGGCACTGAGTAGGATGTGTGTGCCACATAACTGCTCAGACCTCAGTTGAATAGACTGCATTTGTGTATTCCAATGAGCACTCTGGCCCTGATTCAGAGCCGGACGCTCTGACCAGAGCGCTCGCTCTGAATCAGGGCCCACCTCCATAAATATGGAGCGTCCTCCTGGACGCTCGTATAGCTGTGGGTCACCACCCACAGCATACACGAGCGTGCAGGATGATGGTCGCGATGGTCATGACCATCGCGACCATCGCCAGTGCGAGCAGAAGCCTGCGGTTGAGTTTCTCAACCGCAATGCCACGAGTGATTTTGGCTCTATCAGAGCCAAAATCACTCCCACTGACATCACTAGTGATGTCAGTGGGGCCGGCTTCTGACGGTAGGCGTTCCCTTGGGAACGCCTCCGTCTGGCAGGCACGTCCCCGGCACGCCCACCAAAGGGGGCGTGCTGTCAATCAACATCGACAGCACGCCCCCTTTGATCAGACACTACGAGCGAAGGAAAGTCATTCGCTCGTCGCGTCTCGCGCATGCGCACGACAGAGCTCCCTCCGTCGTGCGCATGCGCAGTGCAGACCATCGACCCACTTGCGAGCGGACAGCCGCTCGCGATTAGGTCTGAATCAGGGCCTCTATTCTGTGAATTAGCAGCTCCACCATTTTGTGAGTGACAGCAATCTCACTTTATGAGAGGGCTCAATCTGCAGTTTTACCACAGGTTGTGATGGCATACCATATCTGTATTACGCAAGGAACACTTCCAAATACACATGGACAACACAAATACAATAGATAGGATAAATATATATATATATATATATATATATATATATATATATATGCGTGTAGAAAATGGATGGAGAAAGTTCAAGCAGCAAAGAAGAACAGTAATGATCTTATCTCAGTTTCAGGTTAGGAAGATCCAGGAAGGCAGGATAGCACAGTCCCAACAATATATATATTTTTTATCCTATTTTATTTATATTTTCCATGTCTATTTTACTGTGCAAATTGCAGTCACCATTGTGTTTTTTAAATAAATTGTGTACCTTTTTTAAGTGAATTTAGCATATTATTGTGGGTTTTTATATACACATATGTACTTCCTCATTTTGTACTAAAGCACTTTATATCGTTACTGCAAATGTCACCCTAATTCTTTTTATTTCTGTATACATTTGAATGAACTTTTTTTTGCACATATATACTATATTTTGCACTTTAAGGGGTAAATTGAGAATTGAGTTTGGTCGAGTTTTGTTTGTTTTTTAAACTCACTTTGCTTCACCAAAACTCAGGTGAGTTTTACAACTCACAAATTTACTAAGAAGTGATTTTATCTGAAAGTGAGAGGGCCGATGGTGAATTAGATCGAGATTTGTTCCCCTAGTTGCGAATTTAGATGAGATTGCTCACCCGAGATTGCAGTGTTTTCTCTCTACAAATCTCTTCCGAGCTAGCAGCCTGCACATATCAGTGAGATATGTGCTGGCTGCTAACCTGTAAAAACTGGGTTAAATAATATTAAAAAAAGTACATAAGGTCCCCCCCTTAAAGCTTAACCAGACTCGGATTTGCCAGCCTGTCCTGTTACCTAAAATTACGGGGGAAAAAACGAGTAGGGTGCCACCGTAAATTAGGTACCAGCACCAGGCATCAGGGCCAGTCCTGGTTTTAATTATAGGGGGAAAAAATTGCGTAGCGGTACCCCTATAATTAAAACCAGCACTGGACCCTTTCTAGCGGGGGGCTGATGCCACAGCTAGGGGAGCCCATTCACCGGGTCCAACAGCCACAGCATCAGTCCTATGGAAGTACCTGAAAAAAAGATCCAATACTCACCTTTTGTCCCACGATGTTCTCCAATAAGGGCCACAGACAACACTGTGACAACATGCTTCAACATGTTGTTACAGTACGCCAATGACAGCTCATGGAAATGAGCTGTCATTAGTACGTGGACCCAGCCAATGAGTGGCCGCTAATGATAAACTGCTGCTGATTGGCTTGCGTCCCATTACTAATGACAGCTAATTTCCATGAGCTGTCATTGGCGTACTCTAACAAAATGCTGAAGCGTGTTGTTACAGTGTGTCCGTGGCCCTTATTGGATTCTGTGGAGAACATCGTGGGACAAAAGGTGAGTATTGGATTTTTTTTCAGGTACTTCCATAGGATACTTTACGGTGACAAAGGGACGTGAACATCTGGCAGCAGGTGAGTATGTGTGAGTGTGTATGTATGTATGTATGTATGTAATAAAACTTTATTTCCATGGTGTGTGTCTTTACACATTTCTTTACAGGTGAACTACATGTGCCAGTGGGACATTAATGCCCTGCATGCTAATACTTGTGGTTCTCCAAGTACCAGCATGCTAGGAAGGCTTGCTGGGACCTGTTGTTCCACTGTAAAGACAATGTTGTTATTTCTCATTTTTATACACTACATACACTATCAACCCACCACCCAGGGTGGCGGGGATAGCCCTGGGCTATCAGCCTAGTCCAGGGATGCCTTAGAGATGGGGCCCCCTTTATTGGTGGGGTCCCCAACTCCCCAGGGATTCCTGGCCTGGGCTGACTAGCGGTCAGGACTGATGCTGTGGCTGGGGGCCCCGGTGAAAGGGCTCCCCTGGCTGTGGCATCAGCCCCCCACTAGAAAGGGTCCACTGCAGGTTTTAGTTATAGGGCTACCCCTACGCATTCCTCCCCCCTATAATTAAAACCAGGACTGGCCCTGCAGCCTGGTGCTGGTTCCTAAATTATGGGGGAACCCTACACGTTTTTTCCCCAGTATTTTTAGGAACCAGGACTGGGTGAGCAGCCCTGGGCTGGTTATGTCTGTTGGGAGGGGACCCTACGTCTTTTATTTTTTACACTAACACAAGCAGCCTGCACATATTTCTCTGATATGTGCAAGCTGCTTGCTCGGGAAGGAAACTCTGGGATTAAACACGGACAGGATCGAACAAAGACACCATCGGACGACACGATCCTGTCAAACACCTAAACCTAAATTACGGTGTAACCCTACTCATTTTGATCCCCGTAATTTTAGGTACCAGGACTGGCTGGCAAGTCCGGGGCTGGTTAGGCTTTTGGGGGGTGCTATGTCATTTTTTTTTAATAAGAACAGTTTATATTAGGTATACAGGCAGAAACATACACAAATCACACTGATCTGTGTATGTTTCTGCCAAACTCGCAGCTCAGGAGGTGGTCTATTTGAAACTTCAATTTCACAGTGAGTTTGCTACAATCTCACACGAGATTGGAAACTTGATTCTTAGTAAATTTGTGAGTTGCATCTTTTTCATGTAAAGTACTTCCTTATTTGGCCGATGGTGAATTTTTTCAAGTTTCCAATCTCACATGAGTTTTAACAGTGAAATGAGAGAACTTACTTCCAAACTCACCCCACTTTGTCTTTAGTAAATTTGCGAGATGAAAAAAATGCCTAAAGTACGTGAGTTTGCAAACTCACACAAACTGACCCAAACTCGACTCTTAGTAAATTTACCCCTAAGAGTGGCTGAAGAATATTTTCAAGAATTCAATTATTTATTTATTGTTATAGGGCACTAAGTACTTTCAGGCGCTCCATATCAATGTCATTTACTGAAAAAAATAATAATATATATATTGCAAACATACTCCTGACGAAGTCCAGCCATACAGGCAGAAGGGGACAAAATTCGTTGAGGCTGTGGTGACCCCCGCTATCTGGGACTTCTATATCAATCAGATAAGCTTTTAAAACCATCTTTAAATTGTAATGGTGTATTTATTTGGTGTTACGTGTTTGTAATTACAATTTTTAAATATACTACACTATGCAAGCACTTTTTTTCCTCCCCATTTATCATCCTACCTGGAGTGAAGTGACTGTCCTACACTATAAAGGAACGCAAGGTTGCTGACCAAGGACATATCATTATATGCCTATTTATTAGGCACACACGGTACGCTTTGTAATTTAATATGAGTGTGCATTTGATTATACAACTTACTATACTATAAGGCGCTCGCTCTCACCTTCTGTATTTTCATAAATTTTGGGACTGCACAACAACGATCCATTTGGAGAATTGCGAGCAGCCAACGTGACAACGGGATTATAGTGGAACATTTATCAATCCATCAAAGGACTTTGATGTTTACAGAATCCACATAGGGACTAGCGCTATTATCAGTACTCTCTGTATACAATATATATATACTATATATATATATATATATATATATTAGGGGTGAGCGGGTTCGGATTTCTGAAATCCGAACCCCCCCGAGCCCCCCCGATCCGAGTCCGATCCGAGTCAGGCTCGACTTTTCCCGCCTGACTCGGATTCTGAAATCGAGGCAAAACGTCATCTTCCCGCCTTCCGAGTCTCGCGGGTTTTGGATCCTATATAAGGTACCCACGTCGGCGCCATTTTCTCACTCGGCTGTGGACAGTGAAGAGGGAGGGTGGGAGTTAGGGCTGTGTAGTGTAGTGTAGTGTAGTGCTGCTGTTGTCCACTACTTCAAAGTCCATAGGGGCTAGCTGTGTTGTGCTGTGCTGCTGTTGTTAATAGGGCTGTGTCCACTACTTCAAAGTCCATAGGGGCTGGCTGGACTGTGTTGTGCAGTCAGTTCTCCATAGGGGCTGTGTCCACTCCAAAGTCCTGTGCAGTGTCCCAGTCCTAAAGAGGTGCTGTAGTGTTGTCCAGGGGGTGCTCTGTCCATCAGGGTGCTCCCCCCAAGTGCTAAAAATATAATATATTTTCTGTGTTTGTGAATTGTGTGCGCAGTAGCCGCACGTGCATCAACAAAGTAGTGCCAAGCGTGCGCCTGTGTCATAAGTAAAGGGCCGGCTGGCTTGACCGTTAAAGGGTGCTGTAACCCCCGAAAGTACACTCCAGTCCAAACCAAAAAAAAATTATTTTCTGTGTTTGTGAATTGTGTGCGCAGTAGCCGCACGTGCATCAACAAAGTAGTGCCAAGCGTGCGCCTGTGTCATAAGTAAAGGGCCGGCTGGCTTGACCGTTAAGGGTGCTGTAACCCCCGAAAGTACACTCCAGTCCAAACCAAAAAAAAAATTATTTTCTGTATTTGTGAATTGTGTGCGCAGTAGCCGCACGTGCATCAACAAAGTAGTGCCAAGCGTGCGCCTGTGTCATAAGTAAAGGGCCGGCTGGCTTGACCGTTAAGGGTGCTGTAACCCCCGAAAGTACACTCCAGTCCAAACCAAAAAAAAAATTATTTTCTGTGTTTGTGAATTGTGTGCGCAGTAGCCGCACGTGCATCAACACAGTAGTGCCAAGCGTGCGCCTGTGTCATAAGTAAAGGGCCGGCTGGCTTGAC